>SSHR01000774.1:0-16830 GCA_006518225.1 Fusarium neocosmosporiellum | reverse complement strand
GCTGGGCTGGGCTGGGCTGGCCACGCAGCGGTCTGGCCTATAAAACGTCAGATCTGCCAAGAATATCCCAAGCTCTCGGCCGCGAGCGAAGCGGGATCGCCAATCAATCCAGTGGCTGCCGGTGGCGCAACCACAAGCCTCTGAAACGGGCCTGACTCAGGGGTGCCCTCCCCTTTGGGACCGGCAGCTCTTCAGGGGTCTGATGGACGCTGTCACTGGTTGGCTCCGGAAGCGCCAAGACCACGCCGGTCCCTGTTCGCTTCGGCGCCTGCTGGCCACTCGATGCTCCGCACACCAACCGCGAGGAGACATCAACCTCACGGAGGCATCCAGTCGAGAATGCCCGTGACGCTATCGCCCCTCTCTTGTTTCTGTTTCTGTCTGTTTGATGTTTGGACAATACCCTCTCGGCTCCGGCCCTCAATGGCTTTGTTTCCTGACGCAGCGCCGTCGCATGCGGACACTTTATGGCCCGACTGAAACAATCTACGGCGAACACGGCAAACATGGAGGTCTGGGTCCGTCATTCATGCCATGAATCAGATCAACTCAAGCACCGCCGCTCGCAATCCGCCGCCTGCCATTATTCAACAGAACCCCTCCGTCAGCTTCCGATCCGTGCCCCTTGTCAAGATTGTCGACCCAGGCCAGGGCCCAGATAGCCCTGCAAGAGTCATCATCGCCAAGAGTGGGAGGCCGGCCCGCTGACAATTGAAATCCTCGCCTTGTGGTTGATGGAATCTAGATTCGACGTCAGTTATCTCTATGTCAGAAATATGCCCGCCCCTCAGGTGGGCTGATGGCCTGCGAGCCTCTGCATCCTTCACTGCCAAAGCGGGATGAACAGGCAGGGACAAGCCTCTAGCACGTCGCAGGTTAGATGAACAAGTGCCAGATGCCCTCGCTTCCACCGTCCTGGGATCTCTTGGTGCCGTCCCATGTCACGGCTCCAGAAAAGGAAGGAAAGAAAGAAAGAAAGAAAATGACGGCCCGTCATCCGGGTCCTGAACCTGATGCTTGCGTCAATCCCGTCCAGCCACACGGCGAACCATGAGACATGACGAGGCCGTCCTTGTGCCATCCCGTCTTTGGACATCGGCGAGCATTGGTCTTGATGCTTCCGTTTCGACTCGCCTCGACCCATTCTACCCCAGGATCGATGTAGGTCGGAGCCTGCCGGCATCTTTTACCGCGCCAGGGAATGGAATGCCGATTGTGGCATGTTGTCATCCGTGTTGGCCAACAGCACGGACGGCATCTCGAATGATCCCAGCATTGGTTTGATACCCTTGGGCCACGTAGATCCAAGCTGGTTGTCCAGTGTAGCCGCCGGCGGCTATGCAGCCAGTCGTGGAAATCGTGTTGGATGTTCTACATATGCGGGATGAACGTGCTGACCCATCTATGGTATCACTTGCTTCCATGTCCGTAGGAGAGTATGTTGGTAATTGTTGGGGGCTTTGTCAGTACCGTTAGCCGATAGATGGTTTCCTTAAACTCAACAAACTTCAATGACGTGGGTATGAGACTGTTGACGGTGGAAATGCTGCCGTGAGTACTTGTGACATGCCCAGGAAAAAGCCTTAGAGAGCAAAAGGACAAACGAACGAATAAAAAACTTATTCCATTTGAACCATCGCAATATGTCCCATGCACGTGTGAATAGGCCGCTTCTTGCTTTACTGTAGGTGTTGAACCTATATTTCATGTTACTCGGGACACACGACACCCTACACCCTACACTGTGAGGATATTATGTTAGTTATTATGAAAACCAATCATAATGCGAATGTAATTGGATTGTCCTAAAGCCATTCGCAGTCAGAATTGAATAACCAAAACGGCACAATAGGCTGGCCATTCAACCATCACATCCTGTATCTACACCGGTGAGGAGTTTCGGTATGCGGTGAGGCGCCACATCCAACGCCACAACCTGCGCCACTCGGCCAGACGGCCAGGAACATTGAAACCTGAGGCACTCACTGATCGCTGCTCCGTGACGCTCCCGAACAACGCCGGAAATTTCCAGGAAGGCTATCACGAGCCGGCATTGAACATCGGTTGCACGGCCATTGCCCTCGACACAATGGGTTCCAGCGAGTCGAAACCAATCTCCGCACACGTGTGGAAGGCGTACGTCCCCCTCAATGCCCCAGAACCGACCCGATCATGCTCAATCGATGACTGACGGTTTTCCAATAAACAGCTCAGCGCCTAACGGCCTCTCACAAGACCTCATCGACTCGCTACAGTCCAGTAACGAGGTACATTACCCCCCACCCGAACCGCAGACCGAAGCACGACTATGATATTCTCGATTGAAACTAACAAACGTCTCCCCCGCCAGACCGATGCCTCCCGCACCAAGATCTACGAGCTCCAGATCCAGGCCCGCGTGGCCGAGGAGCTCAAGAAGCTCCAGCAGCAAGAGGCCGAGGCCCTCAAGGTCGCACACGACAAGCTAAACAGCGCCGAGTACAAGGAGGACGGAAGCCTGAGCCAGTACACCGTCAACAAGGAGATCGAGGCGATGCGGAAGCGGCTCGAGGAGCGCAAGCAGGTGCGGCCCCTGCCCGAGGCCGTCGAGGGCGCGCGCAACGAGGTCATCCGGTGCCTGCGGGAGCACGACCGGCGGCCGCTCGACTGCTGGCAAGAGGTGGAGAACTTCAAGGCCGAGGTCAAGAAGCTGGAGAAGTCTTGGGTCGAGAAGGTTGTGTCGTAAGAGATGGGGAGATTTAGATGGATGAGGGAAAATGGATCATCGGTATAGACGTATGGTGATGATGAGGCCTGGAAAGGTACGCACGTGTACATTATGACATTGGCGGCGATAAAGGCTGCGTTGAGGAATACAAAATGTACAGCAACTCATAACCCGATGAGCAGGTCTGTCTGCTCTTGACCCTCAGCCTCGACAGGTATGTCGTCTCCCCCTGAACTGTCTGCTTCACGCTTTTTCTGTAGCTCAGCCTTCCGCCGAAGGCCTTCAGCACGCTTCCTCTCTCGTCTCGTCGCCGCATCCTCCCACTCTTCTCCCTCCGGATTCCGACGTGGAACTGGGGCAGACACGGCCTCCCGGAAGGCATCCCGGAACCGCCCAATGCGTTTCGTATTCTCAGCAAAGCGCTCATTGGCGATATTGATGAGTGTTCCAAGATACTCGGGTGATACCAGAGGCAGGTGGTGACCATCAACCTGGTGTCCGATGAGAGACTCAAAGGCGAGACCCATTGTGCGAATGGCTACCATAGGAGTAGCAGCATCCTTGCCGCTCGGGATGATGTTGAGAGCGCCAGACTCGCGGAAGCCGGCCTGAAAGGCACACTTGAGGAGGAGCTGGGCATGTTCTGGTGATGCCGTGAGGACGTGGAGGATCTACGTGATATCTCAGCATGTTTGTTCTTGTATATTCTAACATGCCGTGGCTGCTTACCATGGCCTCGAACTTGAAATGAATGAGTCTTCTCTCCTTGACTGTCCCGGCTACATGTTGAACTGCATCAGAGTCCTCAAGCCCCAATGTACTGCTCCAGTCCTTGTTCTCATCCCCATCATCAGGTACCGGATCGTGAGAGACGAATAACCATGTTCCTCCCGCACCCTTTCCACCAACACCCGCTACTTGCTCATCCTCTCCATTGCTCTCAGCAACCCTTCGACCCTCGAGAAAGACGCTAACTCGTCCCGCACAGCTGCTCGTCGTCACAAACCCTGTCGACTGGTTGATCTCATCGATGAGGTCTCGGATCCCCTCATCTACAGAGCCTTTTGGTGAAGCATCCGTGTACTCAGTGTTAGGTACCGAGAGCTGCTCGAGGATCTTTTTTTTCTTGTCGAGAAAAGCAGGCGGACAGGAGTCGAGACTCTGCATTTTCGAGATAGTTTTTTTGTTAGTGCGGATGCAAGGCTGTGATTTGGGCGTGTCACGATGGACGATAACAGAGGGGCAAGGGTGTAGAAGCCTGTTAATGGAATATCGGCTGGACGCGCTAATGTGGTGATGGGCTGTTAGGGCGGCAACGACTGCTCCTCATTGACGCGGGGTACGGTACTGGTCAAGTGTCTGCGGCTCCGGCCGACCTCGTGATCGCCGCTCACTTATCGCATCCAACTTCACTTCTCACGGCCTTGGTCACGACGTCGTTGATATTCACTCCCTCGAGAGGCTTGGTTAGTATCTTTCTTATTGAGTTCTATCTAGGAACTGAAGCAGCTTCTATCTGCCCGGTTTCTTGCGCGCTATTCCCTGCCCTTTCCTCAGGCTCCCTGCTATTTACCCAACGCCATCCCATGAATCCAGATACCATGAGCTTCTTTTATCGCTCGGTTCTGGCTGTTTCATCGACAAATTTTACCCCAAACGCCTGATGCAATGCTTCAATCATTAAATCGTCAAAGATGTGCCCCGTGTGCGAGTGCACCTCATACGGCGGGCTGAGCCACCTGCTCGAGGGCCGCGGCTAGCTTCTCCTCCTGCTGCTTGCGCTCCATCTGGGCGAGGAACTCGGCATACCTCGACTTCTTGTTGTGGATACCGCACTCAGTCTTGGCCTGGCCCTTCCAGCGACCGGCTCGCTCGTCCTCGCCCTCCTTGACGGGGACGGTCGAGTGCCAGTCGCCGACGGACTTGTAGCCCTGGTCGAGGAGGGCGTTGTAGGGGACATTGTGCTCCTTGATGTAGTCGTTGACTTGCTTGAAAGACCAAGTGGCCAGGGGGTTGATCTTGACGACAGCACGCTCATCATCGTACTCGATGATGGGGATGGAGCCGCGGGCGGCGCCCTGAGATCGTCGACGGCCGTTGAGCACGGCGGCGACCTTGAGCTCCTCATAGGCTCGCTGGAGGGGCTCGACCTTGACGATCCAGTCATACATCTCAGAGGCGGTGTTCCACATCTCCTTGCCGTACATGCCCTCGAACTCCTCAGCCGTGTTGACACCGTCGGGCTTGAAGATGTGCACAGGGACATTGGGGTATCGGGCCTTGACCCGGTCGACTAGGTCGTGTGTCTCCTGAAAGTGGTACAAGGTATCCAGGAAGATGAGGTCGACAGTGGGGGAGTTGGGGTGCTCCTTTTGAATCTTGGACAGCATGTCCATGGTGACGAGGCCAGTCAGGCCAAAGGCGGTTGACTGATACAGGTTGGGGAACATGACCTTGCAGAATCGGAGGATGTCCATGGGGTGCATGGTCTCGAGCATGTTGTTGAGGTGGTCGATGTGGGCCTTGGTGAGAGAGACCTGAGGGAGGATGGTTGATGATGAGGGCGATGAGTATTCCGAGTTCTGTCCGGAGGCATAGCCTGACTCGCACTCGAGCTTGATGTCCTGAAAGGACGACTGCGAGGAGGACTGAGAGATGAAGGCGGGCATGTTGGCGACAAAGGGAGTATGGTACGAGGAGAGGGGTTGTTGTCTGAGGGTTTTCGGGAGCTGGAACAGTCGACAAGAGTACCCCGGGGTTATATTCAACAGTGAGTTAAGGCGGAGGCTTGGGGAAGCTCTGACACAGTTGATGACGCAAATATTGTGCTGACTGGATACAGGACAAGGCTCGGAAGCACGTTGCAGGAGGCAAGACGGGGAAGATGACGAACACGACGATGAAGAGAGGGCAGTCAAATTCTTTAAGAGAGGGAGAGGCCTGTTGTGGTGGTCGAGGGGGGCTTTACATGCTCTGTCCGGGCGACCGCCCGCAGGCCCCCGGCCAAAGGCAGCCTTAGTAATTCGGAAACGCAGCATTCGAGCCAACCGAACCCGAAAGCCACCAGTCTACGGTGCCTGTGATGCGCTCTGGGCGTGGAAAAAAGATGGGGAGCATCAATTGCGCAATCGCCGCCATGAGGATTGTCGTCTCCAGGCTGCGACTGGGACTGATCACGACATCGACGCTATGCCTTTCGCGATGGTGGGTGCCATGTCGGTAACGAAGGCTGATTGGCCTGTCGACCGGAGCCCTGAACTGGCGGCTGGTCGATGGGACCTGTTTTGCCTCACCATCGGCAGCGACAGCAAGGCGTGGGAGCCGCCGAGCCGGAGGTAGCGAATACTTCCGGGCCTACTGTTGACTGAAACCACGTCCGAGACTGCACGGCGCCGCCGGAAGAGACCCTTTTTTTTTTTTTTTTTCCACCATGCGAATGGAGCAAGGGAGCATGGGGGGCTCCTGGTTGAGAAGCCGACATTGGGCTGATTGCATCTGGACATGATATCATTGATACGGCTTTATTGTTGTTGTGTTATTCGAGATCTGGGGGTGAGGCGACAGATGCTGCAGCCGGGGTCTTGATCTATCAAAAGCCAATTTGAGCACGAGGGCAGTTTCCCCGCGATCATGTCATTCCGGGCGTGGGTTGCGAAATCCGCTTCCTCGGAGAAGAGTGTCTTTCTGATGTCAAATCTTTGTCGCAAGACCGAGCCATCGTGTCGCCACGGCCCTGATCGACCAGGACGCGTTTGACCCTAGTATCTGCGGGCTCCCACGCTTTCGCCCACGCTCTAGACCAGGACGGTGAAAAAAATTATAATTGAATTTTGTCGTCTTAATGATGACAACGGTATGCGCCTGTGGCCTATCATGGTGGTCCCTCGGAATGCCGTTTGTCGGAGCGGCAATCGCTGCTGTCCCTGACGGACCGTCGGCACCGAGGAACCGCGACTGCCGAAAGTGCCCCCTGCCCCAGTAAAGGCAATTGCGATGCGGGCCTCTCCGGCTTTTGGCGCTTGGATGATTTCGTGGGGATGCAAGGCAAGGATAAAAGTTGGTCCGAAGCTCGCCTGCCTCAATTTCCTTTCTCGTCTCGTCTCACGCATGCCCCACTCGAAGCGACGGACAACTCCCGAGAAAGTGCCGCCTCTGCTGACATATTCATCCAGCTTATTCACCAACAAGCAATGAAGTCGAGAACCTGTTGGAAGACAACGTCACACCCGTCTTATTCATGGCTCTTTAATAAGCTGTGATTTCTAACATGTCTTGTCATTGCGTCTCTCGAAGCTTTGATAATCGAGGATGGCACGGGCTGTTGAACCGACATCTCCGCATACTCGACAAGATGCAGATCATGTCCACTGACACCCACGAGCTTAACCTCCGGACGATGTGCTGATGTGAATTCGAGAATATCGAATGTGTTCACAGCCAATCAGAATACTAAATCACAGGAACAAACGTTTCCCTATCCGTGCAATTGGGTTCAACACCAACCAACTTGGCTCAGTCGGCCAACTGCAACTCGCTCACGTGACACGATGTCAACCCAGTTTCTGACGTCAAGGCGGGTTGGAATGATTGCTTATTCGCACCAATCATATCCCAGGATCCTTTGGCAGCAGCCGCACCTACCAACCTCAGCAAAACCCGCGCCGCACGAGCCATCGGACAGCAACGGCAACGGCAACGGTTGGGCGGGGCACGGAGGGAACAGACCGGGACGAGATCGCTCTACCAAGCAACCCAACCACTGACTGAACCTTTGGAGGTTGACTCTATCTTTGGGTTCGTCGCTGCCCGCGCCACGTCTATCGTGCTTCAGGCTGCTCCTAGCCCTCGTCAGCTGTCGTGACCCCCAAAACAATCCCCGACCTATTCCCTTTCGTCAAGATCGCCATTCGACAAGGGTAGCCGCAGAAATCTTCACGACCCCCGCGCACAATGGCAGACCAAGCGAGCCCCGCCAAACAGAATGCCGCACGGCCTCAGTTGACGAGCTCGATGAGGAGCAGCTCGTATCTCAGTGACCACCAGCAATATCGTCCTCCTCGACAGGAGCAGTCTCGACAGGACCAGTTCCACGGCATTGACACCGTTGTGGAAGACTCGGGCATCTCTGCTCATGCTTCTGTTCCTCACACCAAGCCAATCCTGCCCTTCAATGGCGTCCCCTCGGATGAGAACCCTCCGACTGTGGTCGAGAGCGGCCTGAGCCATTTCTACTCACATCCCAATTGCGCTCCCCGAGCTGGGCAGAGGTCGGATCGCCTTATTGCGACCCTCTTCTACAAGCCGAGGGAGGACCAGGCCTCGCGATCCCCTATCAAGACCACTTTTGCAGACAGCAATGAGGCTCTGCCTGCCAACCTGGCGCCCACTAACGACCCCAAGGAGTATCCCCTTGAGCCGCCCACTCAGGAATCTGAGCAGCTGGATCACATCTACGGCTCCTACATCTCGCCGCTATGCATCACCTCATTCCTCCATCTCATGTCCTCCTTCCCCCTTCCTCGAGACGCTGAAGAGCCTTACTCTTCTCACCGATGTCTCGACAACCAGGAACAGCCGCGCATTGTTGAGCTGACGCTCTCTCCTGCACCGGCTCCCGAGTACCTTGGACTCGATGACCTGCGGAAGCATGAGATGATTTATAGGTTCGAGCAAGAGTGGAACGTGGATGTGATTCTTCAGCGTGATACCGTTTGGAGGCGTCACCCGCGTCTGGTCGTCTTCGACATGGACAGCACCCTCATCACTCAGGAGGTCATTGATCTCCTGGCTGACCATGTCAAGGACCCCCCGGATCTGCCTGCTCGAGTTGCTGAGATTACCCACCGTGCCATGATGGGCGAGCTTGAGTTTGAGGGTTCTTTCCGTGAGCGTGTTGCCCTTCTCAAGGGTCTTCCCGCTACTCTTTTCGAAGATCTGCGGCCGGTATTGGATGTTACCAAGGGCGTGCCCGAACTGATCAGGGCCTTGAAGCGACTTGGTGTCAAGACGGCAGTTCTCTCTGGCGGCTTCCAGCCCCTGACAGGTTGGCTCGCTGGACAGCTGGGCATTGACTATGCGCATGCCAACAATGTGGTCATTGAACACGAGAAGCTGACAGGGGAGGTGAAGGATATCATCGTGGGCAAGGAGCGAAAGAGGGATCTCCTTGTGGAGATTGCCGCCAAGGAGGGCATCGACCTGTCTCAGGTTATCGCCGTTGGTGACGGTGCCAACGACCTGTTGATGATGGAGAAGGCAGGACTGGGAGTTGCCTGGAATGCGAAGCCGCGGGTGCAGATGGAGGCGAATGCTCGTCTGAACGGAGAGAGTCTGCTGGACCTCCTGCACCTTCTTGGATTTTCTTCTGAAGAGATTGGGGATTTGATTGCGTGAGCGGTTGGAGTTGGGTAAAGAGAGCTGTCGCAAGATGTGAGAGGCTGGAGTTTTTGGGTACGTGAAAATAGGGTGTTGTGTTGGGCGGGTAGATACCAGATAACAAAGAAAAAAGGAAACACTTGGTGATGTTATCTCTTTACAAGTTGGCCGACGTAGTACTCATCCTGCCCAGTTGAGTATGGCTTCAAGTTGATGTCAGCCGTTCGTCCGGCTGAGCGTGAGCTGGAACTTGGATAGTCTAACCTGACAGTCACAATAAAGCAATTGACAACGAAACAAGCTGTAGTTACAGACACAAAGCTAGAAAAATATTGTGGCGCGTCGTATGTGAACTATGGGTGGTTGCAAAACTCGAGCCCATCGCGTCCTTCGTCTTTCTTCTACACAGGGCTAGAGGATTGATCCAACTCGCTCTTCCCCTCGGATTTCCCTACAGATACATGCTCGCGCGTGACAGCTTCCAAATATCCCTTTCCGGCTCTTGCTTGCTCGCTTTAAGGGTAGCCGTCCTTGCCCCACTTGTTGAACTTGTCGTGAAGCTCGGCGGGGAGGGTGACGTTGGGGACGACGACGACGTTGAGGGCGCTGGGGGCGTCCTTGGGCTCTTGGCTGGGGTCACCACCGGGGTGGTACTTGTACTTGCCAGAGGAGCCGCTCTCCCAGGGGTGGCCGTCCTTGGCGATGTTGACGGGAGACTCGGAGGTGGCGCCAGTGGGAGATCGGCCTGATGTTGGAGATGTGGTCAGCAATTGCTTCGATGACGGCAGTCCAATGGGGGCGTTCACGTACCGAAGTAGTAGCCAGCGCCGCCGAGGGCAGCGACCATGACACCGCCGAGGATCTGTAGTTGATCAATTCACGTCAGCAATTGTCCAATTCCTCATGGTCGTGCGGTTCTCTCAGCCTGTGCACTGTCGGGTCCGGCCGAGGCATTATGACGCACCAGAAGCTCGGGGTTTTGACGGGTCTCCTTCTTGAGCTCGGCCTTCTGGTGCTCCTGGAGCCGGCGGGTGGTGGTGGTGAAGAAACGGCGGGCGACGCGGGAGGCCATTGTGACGATGGGCTTTGTGACTTGGATGGGGAATGGAATCTTCGTCGGGGGAGCGTGGGTTATGTTGGAGCTTTGAAGTTCTCGTATGATTTCGGGAGCCCGTCGTCTGCTAGTTTGCGAGGCACGCTATTGGCCAATGCCGGGGAGCAGGTGGGATCACGTGTCGAATCACGTTTGGAGCCGAAATGACGTCTTGGGGTGTTCGAGTTCCACCAGATGTACAGGCGATCAGAGCCAGTCATAAATGGAGGGGACTTGTGTCACCATGTTTTATACAAAGGCTGCATGGCTATTTATGTCCTGTTCTTAGCGTGCAGGCCGTCGAGGAGCCAGGCACAACAAGATTCAGCGCCTTGTCCCTGGCGGGCGATTCGCTCATCGTGATGCGACGGCGCGCAGTGTCATTCTCGCCTTGGAAACTCTGCTCTAGTTGGGCCAGAAGGGAATGCTGTCATAAACTCTTGGTTGCCCATTAAACGTAATAGACTTTATCACGCTGAGGTCGCAAGCAGCTTGGCTGTCAAACGTCAGCGCAGCGGGTTGCTGCAGAAGATTACCGTTCCCAGTCGAGGTGACGTCTGCGGACATGTACATGTCCAAGACACTCGAGGGTCTCAACACTCGCTTTCAGAGGAAAAAAGATTACAGACAATGCTGGCAGAGAGACCATTCACTGGCATCTCTCTTTTCGCATTGCAAAAGGCGCCGCTAGTAGGGACTCTTCAAGCTAGCCCCTTACCAGGGGGACCGAGAGCAGCGCAACTTACATAAGAGACTCTCGTGCAAGGTTTCTCTTGGAAGTTAAGCAGGCCCATGCCCATGCCCAAGCCCAAGCCGGCACGAAAAAAAGGAACGAGCATACAAACCACATTTGACTCCTCTTCCTCCTCATCGCCGAGTCCTTTCTTTTCTTACCCGCCCCCTTCCGTTCCCTTTCTACGATTCTTCTTCTACGCGCTCTCTCTAATATCGCCCGTCTTGCGACCCATTCTCATTCCCTCCCTCTCGAGTTGGTCCCTAATTTCCTACGATTCCAAACACGCCTCCTCGACACGAGCCACCTGCCGGTCCTGCCGACTCTCACATTCAACCACCTGCCAGCCTCCCGACGGCTCACCACTATACTGCCCAAGACGGCCCCGAAAAGGTGGCGCTTGATGCGATCTTGAACGCGATAGTCGACGCGCGACCGTTTCCTTTGACTCGAGCGAGGATCCGTCAACTAGCACCTGGTGAACGACCCGCAAACGACACCATTACCAACCAACACCATGGCTTCAAAGCCTGATGACGATGGCTTCCCAGCGCCTCATATCCCCCGTTCCGAGGTCCCCGGACCACCGAGTATCATCTCCTCCCGAATGACGGATATTGCGAGCGATGACGGGGGCGACTCGGAGGCGCATCGGAAGAGGATGAGTCTGCCGCGGAGCGCGGAGGTGGCCTCGAGACCTGGAACGGCCCGGACTGGAGCATCATCAAGGGGAGTATGGCCAGGCCAGCTAGGAGGGAGGAAGACATATGTTTCCGGAGTTGCGGCTAAGAGGGGGAGCATCGCGAGTTCGACTACTGGATCAACAAGCCAGGCTCCCAGCTTGTCTACTCGAAGCCATGTCCCTTCGCTCACGTCGCATGCCTTTTTCCGACCCATGAGTTCGCAGAAACTACAAGCGCAGAGAGGAGGATCACACCGCCCGTCAACCATGAGCCAGCAGTCACCAGGCTCGCCGACGTCGCCGACATCACCGACATCACCAGTCCTGGATGACCACGGCGCCGAAACAGGCGGCAGCCAAGCCAGGCAAAGCATTATTTCAAACCCGATCGCTCAGCTGCAGCGCGCGACGAGCGACGACGAGAACATGCGACCCCCGCCATCTCGTGGCACCGAAATGACGGAACAGGAAACCCTGGACAGGATCACGGCAAACACAAGCCCAAGCCATGGCCACTACCCAGCCGGAAGTCTGACGGATAGTGTCCGTCCTCTTCAAGGCAAGCATTCAGACCAGGGGCATTTTCAACACAGCATTATTATCGACAAGAGCTACAAGGACCTGTCAAACCTCCCGAGCCCTATCAAGTCTCCCCGATCGTTTCGCTCTAGTTTCCTCATGCCTGGTCGAAGCGAGCAAGGGCAACAAGCCCAGAACCGCAGCACCGAAGGAGCCGAGAAGTTATCGTCCTCTGCATCATCACCGCAGCTTCGGCCTGTGGATTCCCAAGGACCACGCCATCCGCGGGTGCCTTCTAAGCCCAGTCAGAAATCTGATCTCGGCCGGGTTCACCAGTATTTTGAGGGTAACACTGTATTCTGCCTAGGTGGGCGGTGGCAGAACACGAAGGAACGCCCAGTCAATATTGCGACAGGCTTCTTCGTCGTGATTCCCTGCGCCCTGTTCTTTGGATTTGAGGCACCGTGGCTGTGGAAGAATATTTCGCCCGCCATTCCAATCGTCTTCGCTTATCTGGCCTATATTTGTTTCTCCTCCTTTATTCATGCCTCTGTCTCGGATCCAGGGGTAAGTAGCGAATCACATTCATGGAGGAAGTTCGGCGGCTGACATTGGACAGATCCTTCCACGAAACCTTCACCAATTTCCGCCCGTTGATGACAATGATGATCCTCTCCAGCTCAGCCCCCCTACAACGGACTGGGCGTTAATCAAGTCAGCTGAATCAGCAACTGCCGCAATGGAAGTTCCAGTTAAGCACTGTCGGACGTGTAACATTTGGCGACCTCCACGAGCTCACCACTGTCGCCTGTGCGACAACTGCGTCGAGACCCATGACCACCACTGCGTGTGGCTCAACAACTGCGTCGGAAAACGCAACTACCGATATTTCTTCACCTTTGTCTCATCAGCCACCATTCTCTCAGCCTACCTTATTGGCACCAGCCTTGCCCAGATCCTCATCTACAAGAATAGAGAGGGCATCTCATTCGGCAAGGCGATTGACCACTTCCGAGTCCCCTTTGCGCTTGTCTTTCTCGGATTCATCTCTTTTCTGTATCCAGCAGCCTTGATGGGATACCACATCTTCTTGATGGCTCGAGGCGAGACAACAAGAGAGTACATGAACTCTCATAAGTTCATCAAAAAGGAGCGATTTAGGGCGTTTTCGCAGGCTAACATCATCAAAAACTTCATCGTTGTCCTGTGCCGGCCGCGACAACCGACCTATTATCGGTTCAAGTCTCACTATCAAGAGGGTGACCAGCGGCTTGGTATCCGCAAGGACAAGCGGCCCAGGTCGAGCTCGCAGGGACTGGAGATGCACAGCGTCAAGCCTGCAGCACAAAGCTTTCAGGGTCCAGTTTCATTGAGGAACGAAAACAATAATCACAACAATCAATAACCACGGCGCTCACTAACGGAAACTACCTTGTTGACGTGCTTCTTTCTCCCTCCCTTTACCCATTCTAGAACGGCGGAGCTTCTGGGAAGTACTGATTTTTAATTTCGAAGCGGCGACGGATGACTTACTAATGTCTGCTTATACTATACCCTTTTGTCAGTTGACCACATTCATGTATTCCCTTTTGTACAGGCTTCAGGAAAAGCCGGCTTAGCCAGCAACGGCGGGCGTTGATTAAGGACCACGATGGGAGCCTTGGTTTTTGATGTACAAGTCAAGATTTAGATGCAGTAAAAACGGCGAGCTTGGCTCGTATTTGCACGCAGTGATTTGTTTGGCCGTTGAACTGCACGATGCAAGATCGAGAAGTGACAGAGAGTCCAGTGGCAGACGATAGGAAATGCACGTGGAAATAACAGGGATCAGCAGAGGATGCATCCATGCATAAAAGGAAGAAGGGAAAAAGTCTTATCGGGGAACGATAAGGGAAAAAAAAATTTGTTTGAGCGCCGCCTTTTAGTGCAGGCATGTGGGAGGCCAATCCCTTCATACATGCCCAACCCGTCTTTCCCTCGTAAGCAAAGCGTTCTTCTTCTCCTCCTCCACGTTCGCTTTCTCCTCAAGGGCCTCGTTGGTTTTTGTATTTTTTTTTTTTTTGCTCTCTCCTTGAACGGCGATAGAGGGCGATTCTCGTTTCAATTACTGACTGAGGCCCCTCTCTTACTTTATAACAAAAAGCACCAAAAAAAGACCGCTCGCGATGCCTCACCCCGTCTCGCCTCCGTCGCAGGAGCCGACGATGGTGTCCAAGGACGCCCCGCCCCCGCCATCCCAGGAAACCATCGCCGACTTTCTCAACACAATCTTCACGGCCAAGACGTCTGCCGCCTCGATCGATGCCTGCTACGCCCTCTGCGAGGTCCTGCTGTCTTCTGTCGGCGTCGTGGGCTTGACCCAGTATGGCATCCTTGCCGAGGTCAAGAAGGCCGCTGCCGACAAGAAGTCGGGCCTCCGTCGCGAGTCCAGCCAGAACCTCCTCGGCGCCATCTTCGAGCGCTTCCTCCCCCGTCAGAAGGTCAGCGAGGTCGTCCTGCTCCTCCAGGATGGCGGCATGGTCGGCTGTGCCCTCGACGCCCTTGCCGACAAGGGCGCCGTCGTCCGCGATGCTGCACAGTATGGACTCGATGCCCTCTTTGTCAACCTGAGCCCCGAGGCTCTCGTTGTCGGTCTCCTGCCCGCCCTGTCTGATTACCTCTCCAAGAAGACTGGTAAGTGGCAGGGAACCGTCGGCGCCTACAAGCTGTTGCAGAAGATGGCCGACAAGGCCCAGCTCGCTATTGGCAGCACCAAGGAGGAGGCTGCCGACAAGGACGTTCTGCGCGAAGCCATGGGTGCTAAACTGGCTGGCTTGATCCCCATTGTCGAGGGCGGCATGCACGACTTGAAGTCCGAGGTCGAGAAGCAGGCCGTCCACACCATGACCTCGCTCACCACCCTTCTCTCCAACGACGATGTCGCTCCTCGCTTCCCGCTGCTCATCGACACCATGCAGCACCCCTCCACCCAGACTCTGCAGAAGGCCATCCACGCCTTGTCGCAGACCACCTTTGTCGCCATTGTTACCTCGCCCGTCCTGGCCCTCCTGACTCCCTTCCTCGAGCGATCCCTCAACAACCCCACCACCGCCCAGGAGGTTCTGCGCCAGACCGTTGTCATTGTCGAGAACTTGACCAAGCTCGTCCACGACCCGATCGAGGCTAGGACTTTCCTGCCCAAGCTGATTCCCGGTGTCAAGGGAGTTTGCGACCGCGCCTCCCTCCCCGAGGTTCGAGAGCTGGCTGAGCGTGCTCTCGCCACCATGGAGAAGGCTATGGGTAATGATAAGGACATTATCGCCCGAACCTCTGGTGACGACGTTGCCCAGATTCTTGATGAGCAGATCAAGCTCAACAACGGCCTCGCTGGACAGCTTGACCTGTACAAGCAGGCCCGCCCTTACATCTCTGAAATGGTTGCCATCGATGTCAACTACCGCTTCGTTGACCGCATCTCGGCTAGAATTGCGCCTTATCTCAAGGGCTTTATGCAGGCTCCTGAGGCTCACCAGAAGGTTGCTGATGCCATTCAGCAGCACTACGTCGATGAGGACCACCGCCGGTACGGTGTTCCTGAGAAGGAGGATGATGGTGAGGTTGAGATTGTCAACGCCGACTTCTCTCTCGCCTACGGTGGTATGCTTCTTCTGTCGCACACCAACCTGCGCCTCCTGAAGGGTCACCGATATGGTCTCTGTGGACGAAACGGTGCTGGAAAGTCGACCCTCATGCGAAGCATTGCTAATGGCAAACTTGAGGGTTTCCCGCCCCAGGACGTCCTCCGTACGTGCTACGTCGAGCACAACCAGGGCGAGGATGCCGATATTAGCATTCTCGAGTTCGTTGCCAAGGACCCTGAGATTGCTACTCAGGGCCGCGAGCGCATCTCTGAGGTTTTGGCCGAGTTCGGCTTCACTCCCGGCCCCGAGGGCCGACAGTCTGAGAAGGTCGGCTCTCTGTCTGGTGGTTGGAAGATGAAGCTGGCTCTGGCCCGAGCCATGCTTCAGCGTGCCGATGTCCTTCTCCTGGACGAACCTACCAACCATCTTGATGTCGCTAACATTGCGTGGCTTGAGAACTACCTCAAGACCCATCCCGATATCACCTCTCTGATCGTGTCTCACGACTCTGGTTTCCTCGACAACGTTACTACCGACATCTACCACTACGAGCCCAACAAGAAGCTGGCCTGCTACAAGGGCAACCTGGCTGCCTTTGTCGAGATTCGCCCCGAGGCCAAGAGCTACTACACCCTGTCGGCCTCCAACGTTCAGTTCAAGTTCCCTCCTCCCGGTATCCTGACTGGCGTCAAGTCCATGACCCGTGCCATCATCCGCATGACCAACGTGTCCTACACCTACCCCAAGGCCACAAAGCCATCCTTGCATGAAGTCTCCTGCCAGCTGACCCTGTCGTCCCGCGTTGCCATCATTGGCCCCAACGGAGCTGGCAAGTCGACTCTTATTAAGCTGCTTACCGGCGAGACCATTCCTACTACCGGAAAGGTCGAGAAGCACCCCAACTTGCGTATCGGTTACATTAAGCAGCACGCTCTGGAGCACGTTGAGATGCATCTCGAGAAGACTCCCAACCAGTACCTCCAGTGGCGTTACCAGCACGGCGACGACCGTGAGGTTCACATGAAGCAGACCCGTGTGCTTTCGGATGCGGATCGTGCCCAGATGGACAAGTTCGTCGACCTCAAGGACGGCAACCCGGCC
>SSHR01000773.1:0-19161 GCA_006518225.1 Fusarium neocosmosporiellum | reverse complement strand
GTTATCTTCCTCAGCTAAGCTAATTCATCCCCATAGTGTAGAAGTCGTCGCATGAAGTGCGATGAAGGACGTCCAACTTGCTCAATGTGTAAAGTCTCTGGCCTTGCATGTGGAGGTTACACCAAAGACATCTTCTTCGACTTTGATGATGATCCCATGACTGGGGTTGGTCGATTTCGCCGCCCCTTGCTTACCGAACGGGAGCGCGAATGCATGAGCCAGCAGATTCTTGCAGATATCCCTCCGGCATTGGCAACTTGGCATCTTTCTCAGATTGACGATGAATGTGATGGGACATCTCCGACTCGAGATATCCAAATATCGCGCGGTCCGTTTGGGGCTTTCAGAGTCACCAGCGTTCCAACGCCACCGGCTTCATCAGACTTGCCAACTCTTCCAGAGGAAGTTCCCACTGTACAGAAAGACGGAGATGCGTTCCCTGGCGGGGAGGAGTCTCTTCCGCAAGATAATGATGGCCATGTGGACTTTGTATCACCGTCGGCAGAACTCGCCACATTATCCCCAAAAACGTCAGGGCGCAGAGGTCGACCATCCGGATACCAGACCCCTCCTGGTTCCAGAGCAGACTGGCTCAAGGTGCTTGACGGCATTCCTATGGTCGACTTGCTGGACATGGCTGGACACCTGGAGCTCCCCGAGTGGTGGGACACTATGGGGATTGAGACAGTAGATCCATGGGCTGGGGTCTCACACATGACTGATAGAAGGCCTACTTCAACGTCTCAGCATCCGCCGACGCCAGCTCCTCCTTCGAGTGGACTTCAGATGTCGCGAGTCGCACCTAATGACTCTCCAAGCTGTTCCTCTTCTACGCCACGCTCGGGACCGGTTTCTCTTGGTCTCGAGAACAACGTTCCCCAAGATTCCGTCTTCTTATTGAAACACTATGCCACCACTGTTCTCCGAGGGCTGACGCCGTATCGCCATAGCAAAACACCATGGCATGTCCTGTTCTTACCTCATGTGAAGAGTTGCTTGGCAGCTCTGACTCTCGGAGAAGATATGGACAACGCAAGTCTATGCGCGTTCTTCGGGACATTAGCCATCAGTGCTTTCAGTCTCGGTGGCATCTATAGCTCGACCAGATGGCTGGATCAGGGCAAGACGTACCACCAACATGCTCGTCTACATGTCCGTTTAATGCTGGAGACAGCATACAACATCCCCAAGACAGCCAAGTACAAGTCCATACTGATGGCTCTTCTCACCATGGTCCAGATCTCTATTCTGTCTGGCAACCGAGACGAAGCGGAATACTACTTTATAGAAACAGAGCAGTTTATCCGTCTCAGAGGTCTCAACCGAAGAAAGTCCAGAAAAGTCCGGCTACTCCACCATTGCTACGTCTTTGAACGACTTTCCCATGAAAGCACCTTTACCGAGAGTAGATCCCACTTGGCCCACCGCAGCCGTGTTCGCCAGACTATCGAGTCAAGCGGTGCGGTTGCATACAGCCAAGATAGCCTCTCTTTCCGTCTCAGTGAATGGAGTAACCTTGATGCAGAGATGCTCAAGGTCAAGGGGCAGGAGGAAGGCGAAAATGACTTGCATCTGGAGTGCCCAGGCATATGGTCTGCCACCCTTTACCCCGAGATCTTTGGTGTACCGGAACTGCATCTATTCATGCTGTCCCTCATCATTCGTCTTGGACGAGGGAAGAATGGCGATGATGACCAGATGGTGGCACCTGGAGTTGCCTTGAAGCAATTCCTCGGCCGTGCAAAGGCTGTCGAGCGTTGGGTCAATCAATTGCATTTGCTTCAAAGATCCATATGGATTGTAGAGGCGCCTGCAGACCCAGAGCATGAGCAATCCGTCACTCTCCTCGACACATTATCCGACACGATGCAGCATGCTCTTGCAGTCTACTTTTATCGCACAGTCTATGACCTAGACGCCAGCATGCTGCAAAAACATGTGGTTGGAGTGCGTGACTGCTTGCTGCGGTTTGATGCCTCTGACGCCGGTATGGGATACGGCTCTCTGAGGCTGATCTGGCCTGCTTTCATCGCAGCGTGTGAAGCAGGCGACCCTGAAACTCGAAGTTTGTTCTCTCGGTGGTTTGAGGATTCTGCGCGGCGAAGTGGTCTCCGTATCTTTACGGACACCAAGGAGCGTGTTGAAAAGGTCTGGGAGGGGAGAGGCTTCGCAAATAGCAATATTGTAATCGGGTAGTAGGATATGTAGATACCACGGACACAGAATAAGGCATTTCCACGAGTGACTTTCCTATTTGTGATGTGGCCATATCGCTCTCTTCCGCAGGTGATCGTGCAAGTTTTCAACTCGTGTTACACAGTTACAACGCCTCGTTTCGTCTTGGAGATACTTGCCTGTTCCAGAAGAGGATATTGAATAGAATGCGGGGAAACCATTCTGTGGCAGACTCGCTGACGACATGTCTCTGACGATGTATTCACGTGAAGCAAGGTAGAAATGAGGCCCTACACTTCTTGTCGAATTGCCATCACCAAGCTCTCAACTTCGTTTCCTCTATCTCAAATTCACAGATCCTACAGCACGTAATGGCCTCCTTTCAAGGAAAAGTGGTGAGTCCCCTGGCCAAAGGCCATTGCTCTTCTGGTACCGTGTTGACCTTGCTCTAGATTGGCATCACCGGTGCCGCCTCTGGCATGGGATTGGCTACCGCCCAGCTGCTGGCATCTCGTGGTGCCATCATCTCCCTTGCCGACATCAATGAAGATGCCGTGAAAGAGGCCAAAGGTTCGTTGGAAGGCAGCAACCGACATGTCCATCACGTCGTCGACGTGAGCAAGAGTGCATCCGTAAATACCTGGATCGAAAAGACAGTCGAGAAGTTCTGAAAGCTTGATGGTGCTGTTAATATGGCCGGCATCATTGCCCACGCAACTCCCGTTGCCGAGCATAGTGATGAGGATTGGGACCGGACCTTTGCGGTCAACACGCGAGGCGCCTTCAACTGCATCAGGGCTGAGCTCAAGGCCATGACTGCCGGCGCTAGCATCGTTAGTCTCAACACATTCAACTTTGGGCCAGACTGATATCTCTTTCAGGTCACAGCTGCGAGCGTCTTTGGGCAGTTTGGTGCACCAGGAAACGCCGCCTACTGTGCCAGCAAGGCGGCCGTAATTGGACTCTCGAGAACAGCAGCCAAAGAGAATCAGCACATCAGAGTCAACTGCGTTTCCCCAGGTAAGTCTGCAGGAATCTTAACTGCAGAATGGCTAACCAACATGGTCAGGATCTGTCAACACTCCCATGTCCAGGGGCGAAAATCCAGAGGATGTGAAACGTGGACTTCAAGTAACTGCCCAGAAGAGGAGAGCAGAGCCGATCGAGATCGCTCATGTCATCGCTTTCTTGCTCAGTGACGAGGCATCTTTCGTCACGGGAGCCGTGTATAATGCCGATGGAGGATGGGTATGCTAAGGGCAGACATAATAGCCTACTGTTTCTCCAAGTCGATGTTTTTGCAAAGATGTTGGCCTTGCCTTTTCGTCGTTACAAGTTTGGCTCGTCGTAATTGCGGGTTTGAGATCAACAGTCCGTCCGTAAGTGATCCGCATATGATGCAACAAGATGAAGATTTTCCGAAAAGTCCGTCCTCGCGGAATGAGCAACATTTATCACCTGATATCAAGTTTGTTACATCAAACCTGGACCATCGAATAAGCGTGCCTCTTGATGGGCACGGACTTTACCAACAAGCTTAAGTAGCCGTGCTTTACGAGAATCCCCAAAGGCCAAGTCAGGCCATGCCGCTAGACGAATGGTCGCTTCCAGAAGTGACCGGGATGGCCGCCTGGAAACAACTGGAGCTAGAGGAACATCCGTGCACCGGAGCTCTTACCGAAGCGCCTATCGGACGGGGCAGGGCTGTCCTGCGATGATCCGACACTGCCTGCAAAGATGGGGGTCTCGCTGCAGGCCTAACCAATGTTGGGTAGGCATTTGGAATGGGTATCCATAGGGTTGGGACAGGTCAAAATGCCGCTTACAACAGTTCTTCTGGGCAGTGTGGCAATCATGAAGTTTTGGTAGTAACCAGCTGCCGGTAGATGAACCATGAGATTAAGAGTGTTTTGATCAATGTAGATTACCTTGAACATCTATCAAGTTTATCCAAGAGTACTTGGATCTTTCCTTTCAAGACAAAGCCTGGGCATTCAGCTTCAGCATCCTCTCTCCACACTCGTTCTACAGGTGCGGTCGCTTACCCTGAACCTACGCGAAAATCATCGTCAGGAGGGGTTTCCGTCCAGGGTCTGTTATTAGCGAGAAAATGGACCTCACATCACTCTCTTGCCGACCTTTACACATGTATCACTATACAAGAGCCCTCCTTGGTCTGTCCTGCCAAGGATGCCTCGGCATTTCCTCCCTTCAAGCCGGTGCATGCAACCATCCTCACATCAGCCACTCCCCACAATCAGTCTCGGCATCAGAGTCGTTACTGAAGTGATGGAATACACCCAGAGAGCTTTCTCAATAGAGTACATTCATGTTCAGTTAAACCGAAACAATACCAAAACCTCTTCCCTATACGGCAGACATGCAACAATATCCCGCATCTACGGTAGTATCGTGACTGTCTTCCTCAGGCAGCTCAGTCTACACTAAAGCCGGATGATCTGATTATCGAGAATCAAAGGTCGGGACAATGGGAATGCACAAAGATGCGGGCCGCCACAGAAGAGGAAATTCCTGACCCGAGTGACAGCCCAGCCAACACTGCACGGACATGCCGTGGGGTGGCCCCGTCTCCAGGCTGATCATCCCAAAAGTCACTTTCCGAGAGTCTTCCGCATTCTTTGCTAAAACGTGGGGGTTTAGCTACCGATCATGGTTCCAGGGATACGGATCGACTAAAAGAGAAGGCGATCACGTCTCGGTTCGAGTCTCAGATTCAAGGTCCAGTTATCGGGCAGGACATGGAGGTTTGCATATCGATGCTTGGCGCGGATAGCCCGGCAAAGATGACTTCTTTGTGGAAACTCCCACTCGTCTGGGAACCAAAGGCCCTCGTCGCGCCATGGTTTTTCGTATGTGGGATCGATGGCATGACAGCTTCCCATAAGGACAAGGTGCGGCTGAGAAAGGTTGGGGTAATGCAAATTCACTAGTGGAGACCCCGTTCAGCTGCTTGATCCGTGGGGTGATGATGGACCCTTGGGGTGCACGTTCACGTTAGCATCATCCCACTGAGAGCTTTTCCAGAATCTGTATGGGACAAGGTTAAGCTCGCATCGGCTATGATTGAGTTGGGTGTGCTAGTGAGGGTTGGGTGGGACGAGCTAGTTAGCTGATCTTATCTGATCATAATTATCTGATCATTAGATCAAACGCTGGCAGCGCACTGGTCACATCGCCAGACGAACTGCTGTGGCTTGAACACTGGGCCCTGATTTCTTGGCCCGAAACGGCAATTCGCCAACTTGTGGCGTTTCAACATGGTCGAGACAGCAAGATGTTGCTCTAGAGGTGTGGTGTTAGGTAGACAAAGTAGGAAGTTCAAATCTATATAAACCACTCGACTACTACCTCCGTTTCTGTTCTTCACCTCGATCACAGAGTCCATCAATCAACACACCTTCAGCCTTTTCAGCCTTCAAAGCTTTCAGCTTCCAGCCTCGCTTCAGCTTCCGCTTCCAGCTCCCAACTTTCAACCCCACCAACCATCAACATGAAGACCGTCGCCGTTGCCGTCGCTGCCCTGGCCCTCCGGGTTGTTGCCGAGTCTCTCGACAAGGCCGACTACTTCCCCGAGTGCTCTCTCGACTGTCTCACCGAGGCCATTGAGAAGGGTACCGAATGCAAGGAGACCGACTCCATCTGCCTCTGCGACCACGAGAACTACGAGGCCATCTACGAGTACACCATGGACTGTGTCATTGACGCCTGCGGTGAAGACGTCGCCATCGGTAAGTATTCACTTCAGCCATTCATTACTTGATACCAATCCACTCCAGACGAGGTCCTCCCCGCCGCCGAGCCCTACTGCTCCGACGCCACCTCTCTGTACTCCGCCACTGCCACTTCTCCCCTTCCTTCCCATACTCACTCTCATGATGAGGAGGAAGAGGAGGAAGAGGACCACTCCCACGAGCACACCCACTCCCACGACACCACCGCCGCCGAGTCCGCCGCCGAGTCTACTGCCGCCGCCGCCACCACCAAGGAGGCTGCCGAGTCCGAGGCCGCTGAGACTACCGAGGCTCCTTCCACCGCTGCCGAGACTGCCGCCACCACCTCTTCTGTCGAGGCCGTCTCCACTGGTGCCGCTGGCCAGCTCGGCTCTATGGGCGCTGCTGCCATGCTCGCCATGGGTGCTCTTGCCGCCTTCTAAGTGGCTCTCGAGTATTCCATACATGTCTGGCCGGGGGAATATGTGGTAGCTGTTGCATAGGACTTCATTTCGATAGACTGGGTGGTATATAGCAGCTGCTGCATTGGACTTCACTTCAATAGCTTATAGTTACAAAGAAGTGGGAGGGCGAGGGACTTTCTTTTGACTATAATCCTTAATACATTATCTTTGGTTGTTAACTTGGCTCTCGACGTGATCTCTACTTTGACCTGTCCTGAATGCATCGCCTAACAATCTGACTACTTGAATGCCTTGACTGTAACGGGAAATATCTCTCTCAAATAGATTAACTATGTAGAGGCTTTTTGTAATCTTCTTGACTTGATCCTCTTGATAGACTTGAGCCCCGTGGAGTGAAAATGGGCTTCGCCTTTGTACTCCTCAGAAGGAAGGCACGCATGCAGGGGCCACGTGCTACCCACTTGAATGGGAAGTTCCCTAAAAGGGCAAGATTACAATATGACGACCATCTACGACGAGTAAAGGTGCATGAAAAGATGACAGTTGTACTGAGTAGGTAGTATCGCATCAAAGCCAGGACGACTTTGCTGCGCTGGCGGGATCAAGATAATACTAGACAATCATTTCTGTGACACCCGACCACAGGAACGATTGGCACACTATAGAGTTAATGGCCTTTCAGTGTATTCTGAATATGAACAGCGAGAATCTACATGACCTCGTTCTTATGAGAGCGCATGACGACTCAATCGCCGGGAGATAGCGTAAAGAGGTATCCAACCAGACTCCCCGGTCGCAGCCTGCTACCTGCTCCATAAGACTTGGCAACCTTAAGTCTCTTCAGCAGCTTCTCCATGACCCTTTGAGACTGACCGGCTAACAAACCCCTGGGGCTTGGTGCCAGTGTCAGGGCTCCTGTCGAGGGCCCGTTGGGGCTGGGTGATAACCCTGTAGGTAACTACTGTTCAATGCCCTGATAAGGAACGACGGTGTTTGCCGCCGCCAAGTTTCATCCCCGTCGCCTCGTGATATGCCGATCTTTCGTAAACTCAACGCAGTCAAGTCTGGCCGTTGCGGCGAAGTCGATGGCCAAGGAAAGCGCATGACGTCACAGCCCAACCAAAGCAAATCAGGCATCGCCACTTCACCTCACAAGGGGTTCATGCTCGCTTTAACCAAGGCAACCCCTGAATTTTTGAAACAAAGCGTTGGCAGAATGACATGTTTCAACCTTGTTTTCTGCACGGAGATCAGAATTGACAGAACTTGAAATACGGCTGCCACATCGCGATACTTGGAGCTGTACTCGTCAGACATTATTGCCTTTAACCAAGATGCGTCAACTCTCAACTTTTTATTTGTTCCATTTCCTAGGTCTCGTCAATTGTATTGACTTATCCTCTAAACGCGGGTTGGCTTTCCACGGCGATAAACACAAGTCCGACAATGAGCTACTCTTGTCAAACAACTCGGAGATAGCATGGTACTACACCTGGTCCCTCTGGCCGTCGGATGAGATTGGCAAATCTCTTCCTTTTGTGCCACTGATTCATGGGCTCGACGATGCATCAGACTCCGAACTTAAATCACGCCTCAACAAACTTCCAGACTCTTCAACACATCTCCTCACTTTCAATGAACCCGATGGAGAGACGGACACGGGTGGCAGCTCAATCTCAGCCAAGGATGCTGCTCGCTCGTACATGTCCAACATTGCTCCTTTAAGAAACTCGACAAATTCCCGACAATGGAGTATAAGCCATCCGAGTGTTACTGGTTCTCCACGAGGCTTTGAATGGCTCAAAAACTTCAACGGGTCTTGTTACGACATTGATGACGGTGGCTGCCCGACAGATTTTGTGGCAGTTCACTGGTATGGCGATGCCCCAGGGCTCGAGAACTGGCTTCAGACCTTGCGAGAATTTTACAACGAGACTGCTCCGAAAGCCCAGTTTTGGATTACCGAACTAGCTTTGCCGAAAGAAGACGAGGAAACGAGCTTGTCCATGATGAACGAGAGTTTGCGGAAACTCGACAGTCTCGACTACGTTCAAGCGTATGCTTGGTTCGGCGCATTCCGTTCAGATGAAGCAAACGAGTGGACTGGCGACAGTGTTTCCCTCTTTGATGATGATGGAGGCCTGACAAAACTGGGCGTAGAGTATCTAGGTGGCAAGAGTAAAGGATTTGAAGAAGGCATGTCGGGAGGCCTTCGGCAAGCGCCCACGAGTAGCCTTGTTCTGGGGGCATTGATGATAGCGACGTTCTTTACCTGGTGATTCCGAAACCTTGGAATTAGATAATTATACTGGTTCTGCTTGAACAGATTATCGATAAGAAATAATGGCAAGTGTCAAGTCCTTGATTTCTATTTACGGCCATGTGAGTTTTGAAGCTATTTTGAAGCTAAAGCGTTCAAGTATCACAACAAGCATCGTCGCCTCAGAGCCTGTCGTAGAGCCTCAAGTTAGAATGCTAGATGGATGCCGCTGACTGATTGATAATGGCACAATTTCGCAAAATATCTAGGGACCTCTGTTTATAACCTTCATCTTTTTCCTCACGGCGAATTGTGCCTGGCATGTAAATATGATCAAGATGGCAAGGATCCACACCATGCCGACAATTCCGCAGAGAATAACCACCGTGAGAGCCGGACCCCGAAACCCTGTAGCAATTGCGGGCTGGTTCACATCAACTGCCAATACCACTTGCATTCGGGATAACCCAAGAGACAAGACAGCAAAAACAGCAATCAGGATTGTAAGATAGTCCCTGAAATACTGACCTGCTGTCCATCTTGTCTCGTGATAGTACCACCAAAGCCTTCTCTGTTTCGTCCCCACTACTACTACTGGCCGCACGATCCGGGCTATGTCAAAATTATGTCCACTTTGAAATACAAGATGCAAATCATTAGCGAAGAGGAGTACATCAGGATCAAGCGCAAGTTAGGTTCCAACGATGCATGGTCTCAAGTCAATGAGCTAAGAGAATCCTCTCGATGCGACACTGACCTATGCAAGCGTGAGCTTTCTTCTGCCATGTACCACATATTGACAGACAAATCCCTCATATACGAGAGAATGAGAGCAAAGGAGGTGGAAGAGATCAAGGAGATGGAAGATGGTTGGTGGAAGACGACTTACTCATGGCTGGCATGGTTTAGGTACCTGATAAGTCATCCAATCTTACTGGAGATGAGAAATGAACGGTATGATGGCTTCGGGGGGTATGACTATGAACGGGACTGGGCTTTGTAACCGTTGGGTTACTTAGCACAACCTTCCCCCAACGAAGGGCACGAATAGGATAGCAGATGCCCTCTGTCACCAGAAACAAGAGCGGTGGAGGTTTTGCAATGTATAATTCACAGCTATCTGACAAGATAATTTTTATCAACCCTGGTGACCAGTAGCTTCTATCATCTTTGGCCCGTTTTTGTTCGCGAATCGATCGCCAACCGGTGACACTATTCGCTTTTACCAGCTATACTAATGTGCAGCCTAGCATGGTAGTTTCGAATGCTCTAGCTAGGTCTCGGTTGCTGTTGAAACAGCCGTGATTGACAGGGAAAACCAAGCTCGTTTCGATACAGAGGCTTAGATAGAGCACTTCCAACGCGTGGCCCCCCTGTAACACCTTTACAAGCTCATTGCTCCTCTCACAGAAAATGCTTGATACAGTTGGAAGTCTTATAAAGTGTCAAACTTAGTGAAGTCGTATCTTCGTTTCATCTTGAGCAATCTTGAAGGGGTCACTGAAGCTATGTTATATTGTTACCCCTTTGCTACCTGGTACAAGAACAAGACACTACAGGTGGGACATATCCGGCTATCCCCAAATGTGTCCCTGTGCCTCATGCGCGCCTGTACATCCGTGTATCATGACCCCTTCTCAGCTTACGAATCCTCGATCTTCCCTCCATTGAGAGCGGCGGCAATGAAGTCGTAGCCGATGTCAAAGTTGATTCCATCTGGATTCGTAAAGTTTTCCGCCGAGTCTAACCATCTAGTCAGTAAAAGTAACAGATTTCGGAGAAGGGTCTCAAAGATTGGTAATACTAACACCACTCGTCGTTGGCTTCAGGATGGGGGCCTACAAGGCCAACCCAACCCTTCCCATAGCGAGTCACGGAGGCGGCCACATCCCCATTTTGCGAATATCTCGCCAAGACTCTTCCCGAGCCATCATCATGCAACTTGTCCTCGTCCAATCCAGTAATGACTGCACCTTCTTGAAAGTACATCCACCTCCTCTTCTGCGTTTTGCCAGAGACAAAAGTCCAGTCAACTTCAATGACTGTATCCTTGCTGGAAGTCACTTGAGCATTATCCTGAGAGGTCTCGGCATCGGTATTAGAACCCTGAGGCAAAATACCGAAACCGGGCGAGTCACCAGCCAGGTAGGCACCGAAGCAGAAACCTAGATAGTATCCTCCAGAGGATACAAAGTCTCGGAGAGGTTTCTTGTACTTTTTCAGGCTCGGCCATGAAGCCTCGAGATCTACACGTTCTTATATTAGCTGAGAGAACAGACAAGTTTACAAGAAACTCACCGTCACCCCCTCCAGGATGGGCATAAACTTGGACACCTTTCAAGCTATGCTCGTTGATATCAATGTCCTCTGTAGGGCCAGCAAATGAGACCTGGAACTTCAATGGGGAAGACTCCAGTAACTCAGCGACAGCCTCAGGGCAGCCTTCACACGAGGCCGGGCCACGGTAAACCAGGGCCTTTGGGGGAGTTGTGCATGCCGTCGCTCCAGCAACGGCTGTGGCCATGGCTACCGTCGTGGTTCGCATTGTTGGTCAGGTCAATGAGGAGGATGTTAAGTCGAGGAGAAATCTGTCATGGGGAGATGGAGCAATTGAAGGATAAAGATGAGGGTTAAAAGAGCGTTTAAATAGCCAAAGGTATCATCAATAAGACAAGAGCACATCTTTCAGATAGCGCACGTTGCCTAGCTTGTTCTACGATACAACCAATCAATGCCCTCCCTTTCCAGACTACGATAGAGCCAACCAGTGCTACGCTTACAGCGCCTCTTCTGCCACAGGGCGGCTGACGCTCTACATTTTCTCCACTGTTAGAACACTATCAGAAAGTGTAGATAGACTGGCGGCACGCTGTTTGGGTCCTATGATGAGAGGAACACTAAAAATGATCTACGCCCTTGTTCAGTGGCAGTCTTCATGCAAGGAATGGGCTCTATTCTATTCTACAATATGACCAATTAATTCCTCTCTGTTTTCTCTAGTCTACAACCAATCCAACAAATTCCACTCTCGATTCCTTCGCGGCAGTGCCGAAAGCGCCGATTACAGGTCCAACAAAGTCATGCCCAGTCATGTCCAGGCTGTCGATCTGGGCCAGCTCCTCCTTGACTCCATCGGCAGAGTACCAAAACGACAATTGGTTCTCAGTGTAAGATATCTCGAATACTACCTTGGCGGAAGAGGCGGCTAACAATCCCTCTGCGCTCTTGGTGGCGCGGCGATCAATCGACCTGGCCTTGTTCTTGATCTCCCAAACAATCTCCCGATTCTGGACATCTAAGAAGATGCAGGCAAAGCGTAGCTCATCCTTGTAATAACAGAGACCAGCTTCTAGGGTACTCTCAAGGGCTGACGTATCCGGGACGTGGAGGGTCACTGAGGCAGCACCATCCAAAAGCCTCTGACGTTTTCCAACAAAGGAGACCGGCTCGTCAGCCTGGCTCAAGGGGGCCTTGCTGGTGATCAGCGTGATCTTAGAGCCATCGTATTTGTAATTCTCTTTGACGGGATTTCGGATGTGCATGAGTTCCACCTCTGGGGTCAGAGACGAGCCACTGGGCTTCAAAGGCCAAGCAGGTGCAGGTTGTTTACCGCCTTTGATAGGCACGTCCAGTCTGGCAAAGTCAATGGTAGGGAACTCTCCCTCAGGCCATTGAGCCGTGGTGATGACTGTTTCGCGACCCATGATGAAGCGGCCTTCCTTGGTCTTTCTGACACCCAAGCAGATAAAGTACCACTGTCCTGAAAGGTCTTGGAAAAGGTCTCCATGCCCAGTGTACTGGATGTATCCATTGGGGTCAGACTTTCCCATGACTGGGTTATTTGGATTAACCTCAAAAGGACCCCAGATGTTCTTTGATCTTGCCATGATGGTGTGATGATCAGCGAAGCATCCTCCCTCGGCTATTAGAAGATAGTACCATCCATCCTTTTGGTACATATGGGGCCCTTCAGGAAAGACTTTGGTGATGCCCTCCCAAAGGAGCTTCTCTTCCGATAGCTTCTTGCCCGTCTTCAGATCAATCTCAAACTGTCGGATCTTGGTCTCTGGAGCAGGAGCTGCGGATCCAATCAGGTATGTTCGGTCGTCGTCGTCCCAGAAGAGACTCGTATCGATTCCGGAAAAGTCGTAGAAGATGGGGTCACTCCATTCGTTCGCCCAGATATTATTGGTCGTAAGGATAAAGTTCTGGAACTCGTTTTCGAGGTACGGAAGTTCTGGCTTGTGGAGGACGTTGGTACAGACGATGTAGAATGTACCCTTGTGGTGTCGGATCGAGGGAGCGTAAAGGCCGCCCTGGGCCGCCATGAGTTCTTCAGCGCCATCGGGACCGTGAAGCTTGGTAAAGGATTGCTGCAGATTCAGCTGACCGGCGCGGTTGATTGCGTTTCCTACAAATGTCAGTCAGGTTCTCGTGTCAACGCACCAAACTCACCGATATGGGTCCACGTCACCAAGTCTTTAGAGGCGTAGATGGGCAAGCCAGGAAACATATGAAAAGTCGAGTTGACGAGGAAATAGGTCCCATCAACAAAGACGACCGAAGGGTCAGGGGCGAACCCCGGAATGATTGGGTTTGCATGAACGCGTTCCATACTGAGGACGAAGTGTGGGTGGTGGCGGAATCCCCTGGTCGGCTAGTGCAGTACTTTGCCTTTATATGTGATTCTGACGCGTGTGGCTTCCTCCAGGGCATCATATGATTCAAAAAGACATGAGAGATAATCTCAAATTGGAAACTTGAGGCTCATTATCGGAAAGATATTTGAGACCAAGATGGCGAAAGATGGCGGGTAATCTTGTCCGCCTGATGATGTGCCCGGCTATTCCTTTGAAGCTCCAGCTGTGAGGATCTCTTCCCAAAATAGGCAAGTTCAGGCTTTTTGATGCGCCAAGACTCAATTCTCCGCGGAGAATAAGAGGCAGCTGGTCGAGACCAATCCTTGTCGTGGAGCACAACTTCCAACCGAGGATCGATCAAAGGCTAACACGGCAGACCCAACTGCCCCAGAAACGAACGATTCTATCATTCGTCGCCCGAAAACTGTCTAGAATGAGGGTCCTGAACCAGGTGGTTGGCAGTCGAGGCTCACGTGCCGGCAACGCCCACCCCGGATTGTCAAACCCGAGGACAACTAGCGTCCGGGCAAACATGACTCGTTCCACCTGCTGGCAAGATTCTGAGCTTTCTTTCGTCTGCTGCTAACAAGAGAGGTGTGAATCTCCCCACGGGGAACGGTTTGTTTCAGGATAAATAAGACCGCTTCCCTCGATCAATGTCAACATCTACCTTCACCACTCACTCTTATCCATCTATTAACAATATCATCTCTCTTTTGCAAGACCCCTTGTTACAACCGCCATGTCACATGACGAGCTTAGGATCAAGGACTTGTGCCCTGACCTGGGCAAGCCTTGGTGGCGCGTCCCCCATCTTCTGAAGCTGAATACCCTCCTAATCGCCCCCTTTCTGACAAGTTACGTCGGAGGTTACGATGGTTCAGTCCTTAATGGCATGCAGACAGTGCCTGTGTGGCAGGAGGGTAAGCTGAGAATCTTGTCTGATCAGTTTGACACTGACATGTCAGATTTTAACCATCCCAAGGGAGGCATCCTCGGTCTCATGGTAACCATGCAGGTCATTGGCGGCATTGCTTGCTTGCCCTTTGCACCTTTCATGGCTGACATCTTTGGACGCCGTCATCCTGTTGCCTTTGGTTCTGTCGTGACCGTGTTCGGCGCTGCTCTTCAGGGGGGTGCTACCAACCTGGGCATGTTTATAGCTGGAAGATTCTTTATCGGCGTTGGAAGCAGTTTTACAGCAGTTTCTGCTGCTCCACTAATTGCGGAGCTATCGTATCCTACTCATCGTGCTGTGTTTACAGCAGTATACAACACGAGCTGGGTACGTTGCTCGCCCTATTGGAAGATCAAATTAACAAGTCAACTAGTACCTTGGCTCGATCGTCGCTGCCTGGGTGACTTACGGAACGTTTGCCATGTCCAACAGTTGGAGTTGGCGCATTCCATCTTTGCTCCAGGCCGTCGTCTCCATCATCCAGATTTTCACCATATACTTTGTGCCCGAGAGTCCTCGATGGCTGATTGCCAATGACCGAACCGAAGAAGCTTCTAGGATCCTGAGCAAGTATCACGCCGGATCTGATGAACCAAATGAGCTGGTTCGGTTTGAAGTGGCCGAAATCACGGCGGCCATTGAGTTTGAACGCGACAACAAGTCGACCTCTTTTTTGCAATTCTTCCGAACCAGTGAGTAATCATACCATTTACGTACGAATGGCGCTAATTCCTTTGCAGAGGGGAACCTCCATCGCTTCGCCATCACTGTGCTGCTTGGTTTCATTATCCAGTGGTGCGGCAACAGTCTGATCTCTTCCTATCTCATTCTGATCCTCAATAATATCGGCATAACGAACCCCGAGACGCAGAACTTGATCAATGGAGGTCTCCAAATCTACAATATGGCGGTTGCGACTACTGCTGCATGCCTCGTCGATCGCCTCGGTAGACGATTCCTCTTTTTGGTTTCGACAGTTGGCATGATGTTCTCTTTCGTCATCTGGATTATCCTCTCTGCTCGTAACCAGCAGTTCGACTATGAGAAGAAAGGTCTCGGTATCGGAGTTGTCGTCATGATCTTTGTCTTCTATGCCTTTTACAACTTTGCCATGAACCCCCTTCCGATTGCCTACCTGGTTGAGGTCCTTCCTTACACTTTGCGAGCCAAGGGTCTGACCATCTTCAACTTGGCCCAGTTTTCCAGCTCGCTGTTCAACGGATTTGTCAATACCGTCGGTATGGACGCCTTGGGATGGAGGTATTATATCGTCTTTGCTTGCGCACTTGCTCTCTGGCTCGTCATCATCTACTTCCTTTTCCCTGAGACCCGTGGCATGAGTTTGGAGGAGGTCAGTCAGGTCTTTGATGGCAAGGAAGCTTTGGCTCGCACCCATGATGTCAAACAGGCTACCTTTGCCGAGGGAGACCATGTGGAAGAGACTGTGGACAAGGAGGAGAAGGCTTGAAGGGTCTGGAGTCCAAGCATTCGCGTCATATACCGCGTATTTGAAGTATTTGCGCAATGCATGCGCCACGGTTATCCGGTGGCTCGTGGCGGGGGGTAGCTAGTTCTGGATGGAGCATCTTTGAAAGAGATAACTCGATTATGGCCCTGTCCGTGCAAAAGATCAGACTTTTACCTAAAGAATATGATATGACCATAGGAATAGTTTCATAAGATTATAACATAATTCTATTATTATTTATAAATTAATGTCTTATTGTTAGATTAAGTTAATCCTTTCTGCCGTCTTCGCTCAATGCAAGTGTCGTCCCTGGCACTCCCTACTAGAGACACCTAAGCTTCTGGTTCTTGAGTTGTAGAGGGTGTGAGGAATGGTGCTCATTGTAAGAAATTATACTATACTTGATTAAAGACGGTGATGACTTTGAGTAGGTCAGTTGCTGACCATCAGTCAGCGCACGTTTGCCTCACAGGAGCGCCATGTTTCCAGGAGGTGGACGAATCTCATCGCTTCCGAGAATGCGGCAAAGGGAGGCTAATGTCAGTCTAGAATCTCATCATCAGGCTTTTAATCTCGTCTTCGTCCTTTTAACATGAGTGGAATCGCGATCTCCGGCCCGAACTCAGCGTGAGAACGACCAGTAGCACAATGTTAGATGTGTAGGGTAGCTCAGTGGAGGCCCCAGAGGCATCGTTTTTCATCGGCAGATCTCTCCGGTTCCGGAGACAGGCAATTGAGTTATTGCCGGCCTGTGTCCGTCCTCTCTCGCTTCTGGTGAATCCTAGGGTCAGATTTATTCTCATTTAATGCATGCACAATGGCGCATATCTATCAATGCATAATTATTCGTCTGTCATGTTTCTTATTCACCATGTGCTGTGCTTAGTCTAGTATCCTCTTACTATCCCCGAATTGTTAAGTGCGATAGCCAGTAGTCAAGGCTCTTCTGAGCTGCCATAACAGGAGGGCTTTGCTTACATGGCTGGGCTTCACCCGGGGTTGCTCCCATGGTCCCTAAGTGAGATTCGTTTGTTCCAAGCCATCACGCTCGGCGAATCTCTCGGCGACATTGCATCAAGTTGGGGTACCCCGCACGACGATCCCAATGCCCCTGCTCGCGGAGCAACTTCAACCTCCCGAGACCTGTCACTGATATCATTCTAACCAAGCGCACCAATAATCTCCACTGGGAAACCTGGGGAACGTTTGCTAGATGGATCCAAGGTCCCTTGCAAGTTCAAGTCGCTGCAACTCTCGGCATCGTGACCGAAAGTCAACGTGCGACAGGCGCACCACTCACCGATTATCATGACATTCAAGCGGTCCAATCTGCATGAACCAGAATCCTACAATGTGGAACGCCATGTGGTTGGCGGAAGTTGAAGCAGTTCTTCCGTAGTACGAGGGCCAGGGCGTCTGACAACAATAGTATAAAGCCCAAGAGTTGTTCACGCTTCAACTCTGTGTAACTCGGCCAGTCTCAAGCATCGACTCTCGTGACCATGCGGTTCAACCAGGTCTTCTTTCTTGCTGCAGCCCTCCCAGGGGTCCTCGCGGACAAGGGAGAAAAGGGCCCTAACAAGGATGGCAAATACTGGATCTCTGGTGACGGGATCGAGGCCGCCTTCATCCCATACGGTGCCTCCATCACCAACCTCCTGGTCAATGACCAATACGGAATCTCCAGAGATGTCGTTGCCGGCTTTGACAATGCCACCCACTATAGCATCGATGAAGCTCATCCTCACTTTGGTGGTGTGCCAGGCAGATATGCCAACAGAATCCGGAACAGCACGTTCGAGATAGACGGCAAGAAGTACAAGGTCAAGCCAAACGATAACCCGACACCCGAGGCCCCTGAGGGTGCAGACACGCTCCATGGAGGTCCTGACGGTTGGGACTATCGCAACTTCACTGTTGTCTCTCACACAAAGTCCAGTATCACCTTTTCCATCGTAGACCCAGATGGAAAGGAGGGTTTCCCAGGAGAAGTGGTTTCATACGTCACCTACACACTTACTGGACGCGACTGGGATATCAAGATTGTGGCCCTGGCAACAACTAAAAAGACGCCTATTATGCTCACCAGCCACACTTACTGGAACCTGGACGGCTTCTCCAATAACGAGACGAACACGGTATCCAACCACACTCTACACATGCCCTACAGCGGCCAGCGTGTGGCTGTTGACAACATCCTCATCCCGAATGGTGACATCATTCCAAACAAAAAGGGATCTGCAAACGACTTTTGGAGCGAGCCAAAGCAGATTGGTGACCAAGAGAACAACTCTGAGCTGAAGGGCAACTGTGGCTTCAACTGCACAGGATATGGTACGTCGTCTTGTTCGCTTGTAGGACAGCCATTAACATCGCATAGATAACTGCTACATCGTCAGCCGAGAGCAGCTTGGCAAGTACGACTGGAGAACCGAGGGCCCCGTGGCGACTCTTTCTTCGTCTTGGTCTGGAATCAAGCTTGACATTTACACCGACCAAGACGCCTTCCAGTTTTACAGCTGCACCCAGCAAAACGGTGCCATTCCTCTTAAGAAGACGCAAGGACTTCATGACTCGTCTGACTTTCCCCGTACCATCCCCAAGTATGGCTGTGTCGTGATGGAAGTGCAGGATTACATCGATGGTATCAACCATCCAGAGTGGATGAGAGACCGCAAGCAGCTGTTTGAGCCTGGTGGTGACCCATATGTTCTGCAGGCCCGGTACTCTTTCAGCCTCAAGGGCAAGTCTTGATCGGTTCAGGATCGTGCAACGTTAGAGTACAACCTTTTAGATCTCTGAATGGAAGATAAGGCTTGTAACTAGGGCTTGAGTGTGCTTGATAGCTTATTCTGCAAGATTTTTAATGCAATAATTGGCTAATCAAATCTTGGCACAGAAGTATCTTCAAATGTTCAATTGGTGCATTAGTTGTCATGTACATAGTACAATGAGTGTTATCTACATCTATTTACATGCATGTCATTAATGAGTGGCTGGTATCTATTACCCGTCTAATATCCGATCCAATCCGTTCCTGTATCTGTTTCCATCATATAGTCATCCAGTAAGTCCTCGTCTAGTAGGTGTAAACGGGCTCAGGGCCAAGGTTGCCGTACTGTCCAGAGCCAAAGGGAGAAGAGGGAGTGACCTTCTGGCCGTTGACGTCGGAGACACCGAACCAAGCCAGCTCCTTGCCCTTGACAACAGTGATGACAGCAAAAGCGGGAGCGGGCTCAGTGACATAGCCCCAAGAGACCTTGTACTCGGAGCCATCGGTGCAAGGCTGGTCAGACCAGCTCTCGGTGGTAGCATCAGCACCAGGCATGCGGATGACTGTGCATCGCTGAGTCTTGCCGTCGGCCTCGATGGCAAAGTTGTAGTCGCATCCGGAGTTGTCCTCGCCACAGTATCGGGTCAGGTCAACGATGGACCAAAACTTGCCATCGACGGGCTTGGGGCTGGGGTAGGTGACATCGCCGGAGCCACCAGTAGGAGCAGGAG
>SSHR01000772.1:0-32864 GCA_006518225.1 Fusarium neocosmosporiellum | reverse complement strand
CGGCGCCGGCGCCGGGCCCCTGAGTCTGCTGCCCAAAGGGGGGATAGGTCATGGGTGGAGTTGCCGGCGGACGGGGGTGATTGCACCTGCCGGGGCCCTCTAGCTCCCGCCGCAACGGCTCCGCTGCGCTGCCCTGCGCTGCCCTGCACCACCTTCACGCGCAGCCATCAACCGAGCACGACACACACCTTCAAACGTGGAATCCTGTCGACACAGCGGAACTGGGAGAGGGTTGCACGCCACCGTCGTAGCAGATTCACGGAATAAATGGCGCACCTACGAATCTGGCAGGTTGGCAAGCTGTTGAAACGTGTGTGGCTTCCTTGGACGTGCGTGTCCTGGGCTGTCTCTTGGGCTCTGAGACCATGTCAAGCAAGGGACGAGACGACGCTGGGCGGGCACGAGTTGAACGTTTGCAGTTTCTCATTGTTCCAAACGTTCCCCATGAGCCGTAGGAGAAGACCCAGCCTTGTCCAAACCACACACGGTCATATCACGTACAAACACTGTTGCTGCTTGGCCTGTAAGACGGTGCTGCTGCGGCTACACGTTGAGTGTTGGGGAGAAGCAGCAAGAGGACCACGAGATTCGGTTACCAGGACGAGGATGACGCGCATCAACGGGTTTCAGATATCAACATCCTCGGCTGTTGAGATGTAAAGTCGGTGAAGAAGGGCTAACTGGTCACCTTGCTCACTCGGGCCGTGGTTGTCTTTAAAGAGGGTGGTATACAGCAAGCAGCCAGCCCAAGTGCTGCATCCTGTCAAGTGGCTGGGGTGGAGAAGGGCTTGGACGAGCTTCCATGAACCCGGGAGCAGGGCCCGGCATTCGAGGAGGATCGACCAGGATGGATGCTCTTGCTAGGCCAGGCACGCGACAATCCGGGGCTCTTAGGTACAGCAAGTATGCTTAAGAGCCTGACCGAGTTGTGGTGTTTTCGATAAGCGAGGCCGCTGGTGAAATGTGGACATGGCTATGGATCCATGGACGGCAGTGGAACTAGTTGGTGAGTGAATGCTTGGCGACGACTTAGACGCAACTAACAATTCAGCCATCATTCCTGGCTTGATTGAAGTTGAAACTGCTATGGATAGGTAGGTACCTCTCTGCCTACTTAATCACTTATTACTCGTCAGCTGTCACGGTTCAAGCTGGCCCTGTTTGCAGATTACGTAGAGGCCGTGATGCGGGGTCCAGAAGCTCTCAGGGTGCGTGTTATTGAGCGGAAAGTCTCAGTCAGGCACAGACCTGGGCTGAAAGGGTATGTGGATGCCCGTCTATGAATGGCAGCTCAGCTCAGCTCCAGTCAATTCGATCCATTCATTGCTTCTCCGCTTCATGCATCTTCCGAGAATCATCATCTTCCTCCACCCGCTGACTTCGGGCCGTTCCATGGTGTCAGCTTGTCACTGCCACTGCAACCTCATCTCGTCATCTGCTTGATTACCTGCATTTTGGATAAGCTAGTCAGCTACACACGGCAGCTTGAGTTCGCATTTATCCTGCCAACTTGCCCCATCACCAACCGTCTCTTGATATCCCTCTAGGCTTCTGAACATCAGGTCGCGTGCCCCGTCGTACGACATGGACTTCTTCAAAAAGGTCGGCGAGCACGTTGAAGGCCTCAGCCAGCAGGTTGAGAATGCCTTTGGCGGCAAGGAAGAGCAGCAGCAGTCTGAATCTCACGGCGCCGGGAGCCACAGCTACCACGCTCAGCAGACCGCCAACAACCGCTACCAGTCCTTTGCCCCAGAGTCCAGCGGCAACGCCAAGTGGTATGTCGATGGCGCCTCTTACTTCTGGGCCGTCTCGCAGGCGATTGAGCGTGAGTCGCAGCAGCCGCCTCTTCTTACAGTTATCCAGCAGCAGTTATCTGACACATGGTAGAGGCCCGTGAGAACATCTTCATCCTGGATTGGTGGCTGAGTCCTGAGCTGTATCTTCGTCGTCCTCCGGCCAAGAATGAGCAATATCGCCTGGACCGCATGCTCAAGGCCGCTGCCGACCGGGGTGTCAAGGTTTATATCATCGTCTACAAGGAGGTTGAGGCAGCCCTCACTCTGAATTCGGCGGTGAGCTTTGTCGGGATCAACGGGCCGTGAAGGCTTGCTAACATGTCCACTGGTAGCACACGAGAACCTCCCTAGAGGCACTTCACCAGAACATTCGCGTTTTCCGGCACCCTGACCATCTCCCGACTGGCTATGACCTCACCAAGGAGCTGGGCAAGTCGTTCAAAGCTTTGACCAACATGGATCTGGCCAAGGCTTCTGGTGATGCCATCAAGGCTGTCTACGGTACTGCAGACGGCATTGTCCTGTACTGGGCACACCACGAGAAGTTGCTCGTTGTCGACAATGGAAAACTGGCCTTTATGGGTGGACTTGATATGTGTATGGGCAATTACCATCTGCTTATTTTCATCAATTGCTAACAACAACCCCAGGTTTCGGACGATGGGACACCAGCAGTGAGTTACTTGGGTGCTGCCCCTGCTTCTGTTACTCACATCAATAGGCCACCCGATTGCCGACGCTCATCCTGGTGACTTGGACGCTATCATCTTCCCTGGACAGGACTACAACAATGCCCGAGTTTATGACTTTGCCGATGTTCAAGACTGGAACCAGAACAAGCGTAGGGGAACCATGTATCATTTCTGAGCGTGGCGTCCTGACCTTTGATAGTTGACCGTACCAAGAGCTCTAGAATGGGCTGGTCTGATGTGGCTCTGAGCATGAACGGACCCATCACTAGCAACCTTGTCGATCATTTCGTCGGCCGATGGTAAGGTGCCAACTTCACTGTATAGAGCCCGTTGCTAACCCCCTGCAGGAACTTCATCTTCAATGAGAAGTATGCCAAGAAGAACCCAGGCAAGTATCACAAGCTCGAGGCACCACCGCCAAACTTCTCTGGCCACCGTCGTGGGTACTCAGGAGAGGACGATGACTACCTGGGCGGCTTTACGGAACATTTCAGCCGCGGCATGAACAAGCTCATGTCGTTCGGAGATGATGATGAGCCGCGTCACCATGGACATCGATCCCACGGCGGTGATATGCCTCGCATTCAGCTGACTAGAAGGTATGCTGAGGAAAATCCCACCTTGTTGTCCCTGCCTGACTTGTTATAGCTGCTCTGAGTGGTCTTCTGGTCATCCGGTCGAACACTCTATCGCCAATGCATACACCGATGCCATTCGTAACGCCAGGCACTTTGTCTACATTGAGAACCAGGTATGATGCTTGATTCTGTTCCTCCAACTGTGCTAAGTCTGTCAGTTCTTCATCACCGCTACCGATGATAAGCAGCGTCCTGTTAAGAACAAGATCGGTGCTGCCATTGTGGACCGAATCGTTCGTGCCTTTCAAGAAGGACAGCCCTTTCATGTCTGGGTGCTCATGCCGGCCGTCCCTGCGTTCGCCGGCGACCTGCAGGCAGAGGAGGCACTGGGAACTCGCGCCATTATGGAATTCCAGTACAACTCGATCAGCCGCGGTGGCTACAGTATCATCGAGCAACTCCGCAAGGCCGGTATCCGTGACCCCGGCAGGTACATTGGATTCTACAACCTCCGCAACTTTGACCGCATCAACACGTCTCGAACCATGGCCGATGTGGAAGCCCGTGCTGGTGTGTCATACGAAGAGGCCAGAAGGGAAAGGGACCAGGAGCTCGGCGGTTACCCCGACTCAGACTATCGTGGTGGCGACGAGAACCGTGCATACTCCGAGTCCAGAGGATATCAAAGCGAGAGGTCTGGCGGTAGATATGACCGAGATGACGATCGTGGTGGATATTCCGACTCCAGATACGGTGGTAGGCCCAGAGATGATGACTACCGTGGAGGATATCAAGACGACAGACAGGGCGGTAGGGATGCATACAGCCACCCACATGCCGATCCTCGGTTTGAGGGCAGACCTCAGCGTCAGGAGTATCAAGGGGGGTACTCCAGTCCTACCTATGGCGGTAGGCCACATGATGACGATTATGGCCGCCGACCTGACTCTCAAGGCTACGGCCGAAGACCTGAGCGCGACGACTACCGTCACCCCGGCGCGGACCCAAGGTTCGACGGCAGACCGGAGCCCGGTCGGTACCAGGGAGGATACGACGAGTCGAGGTACGACAGTCGACCACAGCGCCAAGGGTATCAGGGCGGCGGATATTCTGAGCATTCGAGGTATGAGTACTCGAGATACGAGCACAAGACGACGACGTATGAGCACCACTCCGGCCACTCTGGCCCCTCGCACGATCAATACGACAGATATCAGCAAGAGGCCCGCAAGGTTGCGGACAAGACTCTCGACACCATCAGCTCTTGCTACATGGACCAAGGTCCCAGAGTTACTGACCTGCGCTGGGACGGCAACCCTGAGGATGAGATCAACGCTTTCGTGACTGAAGAACTCTACATCCACAGCAAGCTGCTCATCGTCGATGATCGCCTCGTCATCTGCGGCTCAGCCAACCTGAACGATCGTTCCCAGCTCGGATCCCACGACTCCGAGATCGCTGTTGTCATCGAGGATCCCACCCCCGTCGAGTCCTACATGGACGGCCGCCCCTACACGGCCTCCCGCTTTGCCTCGTCTCTTCGGCGCTACATCTTCCGCAAGCATCTCGGCCTCATCCCCGACCAGCGCTGGGATCAGCCCAACCAGAACTGGACTCCCGTCGACCGTGACCCCAACGTCTACGACTGGGGCTCCCCGGCCGACCTCCTGGTCCGCGACCCGCTGCACCCCAAGTTCCAGCAGCTCTGGACCGACACGGCGCGCGTCAACACCGAGACCTTCAGCCGGGCCTTCCACCCCGTGCCCAACGACCACGTCCGCACCTGGAAGGACTATGATGAGTTCTTTGCCCGCCACTTCATCATCCCCGGCAAGAAGGGCCAGAAGCCCGAGGAGGAGGCCAAGAAGGGCAAGGTCGAGTACGGCCATATCGTGCGCGAAGAGTTCCCCGGCGGCGTCAACGAGGCCAGGCAGTGGCTGTCGCGCATCCGCGGTACTCTGGTGGAGATGCCTCTCGACTTCCTTGTCGACGTCGACGATATTGCCAAGGAGGGTCTGGCGCTCAACGATCTCACCAATGAGCTCTACACCTAGATAGTTGAAGGGAGGAGGAGGAAAGGGTAGATTGGATGTAGCACATGTGTGGATTGGACACGGATGGATACATCTAACACTGGGACCTTTGTGTCTTACTGGATCATATCAGTGAATGCCACCTTGTTTTTCAAACCAGATGTACTCTTCCATGTGTCGTCTCTGGCTCCAGCCAAGCACGATGCCATGTCCACGGCCGTTATCCCACACGGCCCGCCACGACGGATGCAAGCTCCCAGGCTGTTGAACTGCATGTAACACGCACATCAACATCAACGACTGCACAGCCGAGAAAAGAGACGAGGGAAAAGGGCTAACTTGTGTAGCCAAACAATACAATGCACACACAAATGAGCGGCGAGCGAGGGAACATGGCATAACGGTAACTGACATATGCAAGCGGTGCGTTTCCACATCAACTATACTAGTATACAGGGTGCCACGCATGGGATCCCAAGTACCAAGCAAGGTAAATACCAAACCCAGAAAACTCCGTAATTCGACAATATCGACCAACTAATGCGAACCCGTCCACCAGCCCCCTACTTGCTTTTCCACCAGGCCACACGGCCTGACTGCGGCCACTGCCGTGACTCTCAACCCTGGACGCATGTCTCGGGGCCCGGCAACGGCCCAAGAAGCCACGTCTTGAGCGGCCTGGTTCCAATCCCACACTGCTGTCATCCCTCACAGTGCCCCTAGTCAGACTTGGCGTTGCCGTTCTGGCCAAGCAAGCCATCCTTGAGACCCAGTGAATCATCCATGCGGAAAAAGGTGCCACGAGCCCGTCGGGTGCGGTTGCGGAACCAGTAGTACACGCCGAACCCGACGGCAACGACGAAGCTGCACGAGAGGAACGGGCGGTCGACAAAGCTCATCTGGATGTCAAAGAAGAACTTGGCGAACGAGTTGATGGTGTACTTGGGAGAGATGGGGTTGGGCCCATACACAATCTTGTCCAGAGTGTCCATGATGGACGTGTGGCTGATCATGATGTGGTTACCCGTGGGAGTCGTGTCCCAGAACTGGTGTCGCTGCATGACGTTAGAAACTGATCTGATACTATCCGAAAGTGTCAGATAGAGAAATACTTACATCTTCCTCGTTGATGATGACACGATCGCCATCCCTCACATCGATGCCGTAGGTACTGGCAAGCCACCTCTGCCAGAAGATTCCGTCAACCCAGGCGAAACCAACCTCCTTACGGCGGGTAGAGTCCATGTCGATCTTGATGGCCTTTGCGTTACGGAGAGCACGCTGGTCATCACGCTCCTCGGCCTCCTCGATTCTCATCTGCTTGGCGTCACGGAGCTTCTTACGCTCCATCTGGAACTCCTGAACCTGGCGGTCCATCCACTCGTTGGCCGCGTTCTTGAGCTCAAAGATGGAATTCTGGAACCGGCCCTCGTCCTCGCGGTTAAGGACGGCGAGCACGACGAGCTTGTGGTTCATGATCTGGCGGGCGTTGATGGCAGTCATCTCAGGGACAAGCGGCAGCCACGTCGACTTCATCCACGAGACCAGCTCATCAACGTTTCTCATCTCGTCAGGGGTGATGGGAGTGTAGTAGGTCGCACGGCCTTCTCTCGAAACCAAGAGCCTGGGCCAGGTCGTAATCTTGAACTTGGAGCAGAGCTCGGGGTCACTCGTCTTGACAATCTTGCCACGCCCGATAAGGTTGAGCGGCAGAGCCTCCAGAGCCTTAAAGTCCTCGGTCGTAGTAGCATGGTCATAGAAGTAAACAAAGATGACTTCCTCGGTCTTCTCGAGCTCGGCGAAGGAGGCAGCATCCACATCAAGGATACCACCAGAAACCTCGAGCGCTCCCTCGGCATACTCAACAAAGTCACCGACACCGCGAAGGCCCTTATACTCGGCTCGTTCATTGCCTTGCATGAATAGAATGGTGGGGAACGCCGAGACACCCATTTCCTTACAAAGCTTGTGGTCAGCTTCACAGTTGACCTCGCCAATGCTAAGCTTTCCCTGCATCTTCTTGGCCAGCTGTTCCCAGGTAGGGGCCATCGCCTTGCAATGAGAGCACCAAGGGGCGTAAAACTTGATGAACCAGGGGTCCTTCGTGTTGGTGACGAGTCTAGGGAAGGTGTCAGGAGTCAAGGGGGTGCTAACACCATCCAGGTTGTATTTCGGTGCTGGGTCCTTGGGCTTGGTCTTCTTGAGCATCTCGCCAGTGCTAGGGACCTTCCAATCGTCGCCAAACGACGACTTCTCGCCTTCCTTGGCGGCGACGGACTCCTTGGGGCTCTCCGGCGTCTCGTCCTTGGCTGCCTCCTTGGGGGTCTCGGTGATGTCGTCGAGCGAACTGCCAGAGGCCTTACCAGCGGGCTCCTCGGCCGCGTTCTCAGCGGCTTTTCCCAGGGGCTTTTCGGTGGTTTCGCCGACAGGCTTTTCCTCAGCCGCCTTGGGATCCTTTTCTGATTCCTTCTTCTCAGCATCGGGCAGCTCTGTCGTTTCCTGAGCAGTCTTGGGTTTAGGGAAGACCGTATCGCCAGGCTCGGGGAGTTCGAGGATCTCAGGTCGACCTTGGTGCGACACTGCAAGAGCCTTCTCGATCGCATTACTCAACACCGTCATGTTCTTGATGCCTCTCATGTTGTGGACCTCCTTTCCGTCTCCATAGAGGATTGTAGTCGGGTATGACATGACATTATGATCCATGCAGAGATCGTAATAAGCAACGCAGTTGATGACGGCGAATTTAAAGTCGTAGTACTCTGAGAAGGACTTATCGACACCGGCGACATGGGGTTTCGAGGTGTAGTAGAACTCGTACAGGGTCTGGAACGTCGGGGCAAAGTGGGTGCAGTGTTTGCAGTAGGGGCTGACAATGAGTGAGCAGGCGCCATATGATGATTGAAGAGCACCAAGTACCTGAAGTGCTTAACCATCAGAAACTTGTTCTTCTTGAGCTCCTCCTCCCAAGTTGTAGGCGACAACTCAAGCAACGGAGGAACCGAGACTCCATTGAAAGTAGTGGGATCTGTGGTCGGGTTGACGCTTTCCTCAGCGTGCGCGAAGGCTGTCAGCCCTGCGAGCACCGCGAGGGGAGAGAAACGCATGGCGGGCGAAGCGCACCTTGTCGGTGCAAGGCTCGTGTACAGCGGTCGGTTAAAGGAAACAGATCAGAACGCACGGCGTAAATGATCTAGGAGGATGCCAAGATGGAAACGGTAGAGTCGGCTCGTCGGAGCGTGGGGGAAGCGATGAGCAAGACGAGAGGGACAAGGCGGTAATAGGTAGGTAATTAGTGGCGATCGTATCGGCCGATGGTAGTCGCAGTCGCGGAATATTTGAAGCTATCGCGATATGGAAGAAAGAAAAAAAACACCAGAAATACAAGCCCACAATCGCGCTCGCCAGGCGCAAAAGCAGATGATGATGAGAGGCGAAAGCGAAGTTAGAGAGAGAAGCTTTGTAAGAAGACAAAGGGGATGAGATGGGATGGATGGCATTCAGGAGGCGCATCTGGAGTTCGAGACCACGTTCTCCATCGGAATTCGACGCCACACTGGGGCCCGCGCATAGGCTGCTGAGCCACACGGGCTTGCCTTGTAGTGATGCGTACCATACCCGCCTCAAACAGGCACACGACAGAGGGCCGTGCTTGCCTTCCATGATGGATTCTAACCAACCACATTAGATGCCTGGACTTTCTTCTTCCCAAAGGCACGCATGGAATTTCTCTTCTTCTCTCTTACAAACATCCAAGAAATCTCCGGCGACTCTGTCTGAGTTATGCCTGGTTTTGTTTCACGTCCTACACTTCGTTCTCTAGCAACACAAGGCACCTGTATTCCCCGACCTTACACTAGTGCTCACAACAAAAGCGCCTTGTCACGGATTTCACAACCGGCAGCTCGCTGTTTCACGAATTTCTGCTACGTACAGAAAAATTATCTGTCCACCGAATTAACCAAGATTCCAATCCGCAAAGGGGAGATGGATCGCCCAGCCAAGCGCCAAAGGGTTGAGGACCCCCAGGCCGATGTCCTCGAATCGCTGCAACGCCTTATCAGCCCTCCTAGAAGGAGGCGACGTGAAGTGTCGGCTATCAAGTCTCCCTGGCAGCTGACCTGGATACAAGACCTATCAGAGGAGGACAACAGGGATGCAGTGAGCCTGCGAGACCTGCTTGGTGACCCCCTCATCGCAGAATGCTGGGAGTTCAATTTCCTCCATGATATCCACTTTTTGATGGATGCTTTCGACTCTGATACACGGCATCTTGTTAAGGTGCACGTCGTGCACGGATTTTGGAGGCGCGAGGATGAAAGTCGAATCACCATAGAGGTACGTTGATCTCGAGCGAACCCACGGTCGAACCGCTGGAGCTCCCACTCCCTGTTTAGCCACCTCTCAAGTAGCTAACATTATTTAGCAAGCAGCAGCGGAATTCAAGAATGTTCAGATTCACATTGCTCCTATGCCAGAAATGTTTGGAACACATCATTCCAAGATGATGATCCTATTCAGACATGACGACACTGCGCAAGTCATCATTCACACCGCCAATATGATCTCCAAAGACTGGACCAACATGACAAACGGCGTCTGGAAATCCCCTCTCCTGCCTAAGATGACGGTTGCGCCGGCCACTACTGCCTCTTCCCCTGAAGACCATCCTGTTGGTAGTGGAGAGCGCTTTAAAATCGACCTGCTGAACTATCTGCGGGCATACGACAAGCGCAAAATCACATGCAAGGCCTTGACCGATGAGCTCGTCCATTACGACTTTTCCAGCATCAAGGCGGCTCTTGTTGCGAGCGTACCGGGAAGACACAACATCCGGGATATGTCTGAAACCTCATGGGGCTGGGCTGCTCTGAAGAGATGTCTGCAGCAGGTTCCATGTGAAGACCAAGAGCAATCGGAGATTGTTGTTCAGATATCCTCGATTGCCACCCTGGGGGCAAAGGAAGACTGGCTGAAGAAAACGCTTTTTGAGCCTTTGTCTCGTTGCAAGAATCCTGGCCTTGGAAAACCCAAGTTCAAGGTTGTCTTTCCGACTGCTGATGAGATTCGGAGGTCGTTGGACGGATATGCATCAGGAGGTTCTATCCACACAAAGATTCAGTCGGCACAGCAAGCAAAACAACTGGAATATCTTCGCCCAATCTTCCATCACTGGGCAAATGACTCTCCCCATGGAGCCAGTGAGTTAATCTACAACAATGAATCAGTTGGTATTTCATCTAATTGACGACAGAACTCCCTGATAGCGCTACGGTGAAGGACGGGGGCCGGAAAAGAGCAGCACCGCACATCAAGACGTATGTCAGATCCAACAAGTCTTCCATCGACTGGGCCCTTATGACGTCGGCCAATCTTTCAAAGCAGGCTTGGGGTGAGGCTGCACGCCCTACAGGTGAAATGCGCATTGCCTCTTGGGAGATTGGAGTTTTGGTCTGGCCAGAGCTGCTAGAGACAGATTCGATCATGGTTGGTACATTCAAAACCAATGTCCCAGACGCCGGACCTGAAGAACAGAGCGAGAAGAAGCGTTCACTGGTTGGACTGCGAATACCGTACAACACGCCGTTGCAACGATATGGCAGCGACGAAATACCGTGGGTTGCGACGATGGTTCATAGCGAGCCTGATTGGATGGGCAGAGCGTGGGGGGGGACGATGAACGGGGGCTAAGATCTAGCTCCTAGCCGGCAACTGGCTGATTGACCCAATGGCATTATACTGTACAGCAGATTTGGCAGCTGCGCAGAGCTGCAGCAACTCATATCCTCAGCCTCTGAGGCGTCAATGACAGACGAAGAAGGGCACCTCACAGGCCACAAGCGGTCCTGAGCGACGATCCACCCCCGCATGGTTGGAGATCCACCAACCATGAGACACTGAGCAGCGTGCATCGGACTCCCCGCCAGCCGAGGTGGGTGGGAGGCCGGCAGGTCGCGAAAGGTGCAAGTCTTTTGCCGAATCGAGATGGATGCTGGTCAGCGGAGAAGGGAGTGACTCAGTTGGCCGGCCCGAAGATAGCAGAGACTCCACCTTGACTTGACGGACGCCCTTTGTGTTGTGGCTGGCGGGTCATTGTCGACGCTAAACTAACCTGAAAGCTGTGCCGTCCGTGTTAAAAAGCAAGTTGATCTATTTCGCCTCTTTTTAGCTCAACTCTCGTGACTACATTTCCGCAACTACCTACGACTCTATCTCTTCATCATCACGCCTCGAATCATTGTCTACAGAGCCGATTGACTCGAGGGAGGAGACTCCGTCAGTGTGAAACCTTGTACAACGGTCTTTTGATCGCTCTTCTCCACGTCTGAGGCTTGGGTGGTGCCGTTTGTTCTCTTCCGTCACGCATTGAAGAAGTCTGCTGCGTAGACTTGGGCACTTGATTGTTCTCGATTGAAGCTACATCTACACCTTATCCCAAAGACTCACGGCTGCACGAGCTGTGTCATGGATCCAATCGGCAGGGGCACCGGAGCCTCGCCGTATGGCACTCCTCATGGGCCCGGAGCGCATCCAGCCTTGTCGTCATCATGGCGAGTTGGCTCACCTCTGGCGGAGCAGGCGCTGGCTCGAGACATCGCAGAGTGTTCAGACGACGACTTTGAGGACAACGCCATTGACGATGCCTCGGTATCTGACTTTGACGCGGGACCGACCATGTACCGCCGGCCAAGCGGCGTCGCCTTTGGAGGCTCTCGACCAATTTTAAACCCGCAGACATTTGCCGAGCCAGGCCTGACGGCTCTGGAACGGAAACAGTCTCGCAACGCTGAGCGCAGTCTGCTGCGAGACAACCACGTTCTCCCACCAAAGCACTCGCACCGATCTCAGGGCTTCTTCCCCAAGCTCTACCGCCGCCTTTTTAGCACCAAGGTACCGCAGGGCGAGGATGAAGAGACGCCCACTGTTACAGTCCAGCCGCCTGACGAAACGGCGCCTCTCTTGGGGGCCCAGAATGGCGGCGCCCAGCCTGAGCATCTCAACGAGACATGGGAGCATGCCGTGGCCGAGCACCGGATCAAGACGACTTGGCAGCGAGAGGCCAAGACGATTGTGTCATACTCGGGGCCGCTTATTGTCACGTTTCTCCTGCAGTACTCTATCAACGTCACCAGCATCTTTGCCGTTGGCCGCATTGGCAAGATGGAGCTTGGTGCTGTCTCGTGTAAGTGCTTATCTTGTGCAGTCTCTCGCAGCAACGGTCAGACTAACTCTTGCAGTGGCCAACATGTCTGCGGCCATCAGCTGCCTGGCTCCGTTCCAGGGCCTCGCAACCAGTCTTGATACCCTGTGTGCTCAAGCGTACGGGTCGGGCCATAAGCATCTTGTCGGTCTTCAGTTTCAGCGCATGACGTGCTTCTTGTCCTGTCTGGCTGTCCCTGTCGCCGTGCTGTGGTACTTTTCGGAGGGCATCATCGCGCAAATAGTTCCCGAGCCTGAGTCGGCTCGCCTTGCTGGGCAATACCTCAGGGTCATGATTTTCAGCATCCCTGGCTTCATCCTGTTTGAAGGCGGCAAGCGTTTCACTCAGGCTCAGGGCCTCTTCCGCGCGACGACGTACATCCTCCTCATCGTAGCGCCGTTCAACGTGTTCCTGAGCTGGCTGTTGGTGTGGAAGTTGGAATGGGGCTTTGTTGGCGCTCCCACGGCTGTGGCCATCAGCAACAACCTCCTCCCCATCTTCCTCTTCCTGTACGTCCGCTTCATTGACGGTCGCCAGTGCTGGGGTGGCTTCAGCCGAAGGGCTCTGAGCAACTGGTGGGTCATGATTCGGCTCGCCCTGCCGGGTATGATCATGGTCGAGGCCGAGTGGCTAGCTTTTGAGATCCTCACGTTGTGCTCGAGTCGGTTCGGTCCCGAGTATCTTGCCGCACAGAGCGTTCTGGCGACCATCACGACCCTCTCGTACGAGATTCCATTCCCCATGTCGATCGCTGCTTCGACCCGAATTGCCAACCTGATCGGAGCCGGGCTTGTCGAGCCTGCCAAGATGACTGCTAAAGTGGTGAGTTGCTGTTCTGTATTCGGTGCCCAGGCCAGTTGAAGCTAACAAGTTCCAGGCCTTTGCCGCTGCCTGCATTATCGGCATGTTCAACTTGGCCTTGTACACCAGCCTCCGATACAAGCTGCCTCTCCTATTCACCAAGGACCAGGATGTGGTGGATCTCGTGGCAACTGTGATCCCGATTGTGTCTGTGATGCAGGTGTTTGATGGCCTCGCAGCAGGAGCCCACGGGCTGCTCCGAGGAATCGGAAAGCAGTCGATCGGAGGGCCGGCCAATCTGATTGCGTACTATGTTCTCTCGCTCCCCTGCTCGCTGACCCTGGCTTTTGGTCTGGGTTGGAAGCTGGATGGATTGTGGGCGGGTGTCACTGTTGGCACATTTTCGTAAGTTTCCCCTGGCTGAATTAGGGGAAGACACTGACCGGACAACAGGGTCGCGGCGATCGAGTACATTTACCTGATGAGGACTGATTGGTACAAGGCTGCCCAAGAGGCGGCCATTCGAAATGCAGCCGGTTAATGGCGAGTCCGGTGGCAGCTAATACTTGGCTGCGTGCTTATTCTTGGCCTTACTGCATCTGTGACTGGACTGGATTGGATCCATTGCATGAGATGCGATGAAGAGTTTGGCGCTGCGGGCTACTGAGAGAAAGGATATCAATGGGGCTATTACACTAATATGCAGTGGTTCAGCTCAATACATTGCCCGTATTACTAGATCGTATTTTGGAAACATCACTCTTCCACTCAAGCTTGCCTAGGGGAGGGATAGATTAACAAGGACAACTACCATATCTTCTCATTTCTCTTGTGGTAAATGGTTAATGCCGAATGAATGCCTGGTTCCTTGTTCTCATTGTCCATATGTAGTAATGATGTCAATCAATACAAGGCGAGCTTGAATCTATGGTATTATGGCCTCCTTTTTCCCCCCCCTATCTTGCATCCTCCATGTTCCATTTCGCTCGCCCAGAAACTCCTCAAGCCCAATGTCCACATCTTGAAGCATCAAGTGACCATGTGAACGAGAAACCCCCAAAAAGGATATGTTGTCAAATAGAAAAAGCAACCTAGCTAGTAGAATGATGCCAGTCTATCTATCCTAGCATCGAGTGCGTGCGGATGCCCTTGGGGCCAAGCTCACTACAGACAGATGTGTTAGTAAAGAGCGTCCATAGTTCATAGAGCTGACGCAGGCAGACACTTACTTATAGTCGACTCTGCTCAGACTCATCAGGCGCTGGGCTTCAACGGTCTGGGCGTCCATGTTGGAGTGAACGCAAAAGGCGATACGCGCCGCCACCTGCGCGCCGAGGAACATGGACTCCTCGAAGCCGTTCTTGGTCCATTCACCCAGATACGATGGCAGCGTGGCCGTCTTGATGCTCGTCGGCGTCTGGCTGTGGAAGTGATGCCCAGTGGCAGGGCCGCCGGCCTCGGAGACGGCCTGAGGAGTCAAGGCATTGTTGGCGCCACCCGCGGCGGCAGCCGTTGTAGCAGCCTGCAAAAGGGGGTTGACACCACTTGTAGGGAGCTGGTGTGGCATGCCGGTGAAAGATCCCGTAGGCGTCTGCGCCCCTGTTCCAGTTGGCGTGGCCATGTTAGAAGGCAGTTCCGAGGTGAACATGGTCGCCGTGGACGGTGAGACGAGGTGGCGGGCGTGCAAAGTCTGGAGGATGTTTTCCCTGAGACCGCGCAGCCGGGAGCCGTTGCCTACAAAGACGAGGTTGTCCCAGCAGGCAGGTCGCATGTACATGTCGTCAATGCCCTGGACGGTGCGGTAGATGGCGTGAACGATGCGGTCAATCTCGTGGCGCTGAGCAAACTTGAACCGCTCGAGGCCGACCTCGACATCTCGTCGAATGCGCTTTGGTCGACGCTCAGTGGCCTCGTTGGCAGGAGGAGCTGGCGTAGGGTTGGCTTCAGGCTTGGGCTCTACTGAAGGCTGTGCTTGCTCCTGGCCTTCTGCCGGTTTGGGGGCTTCTGTTGTCGCCGGGGCGGTGGTGCTGGCTTCTCCCTGAGGTTGAGCTCCGTTGGTCTCGCCCTCCTTCTTCTCACCTTCGGCGACGGTCGCGCCATTGGCCTGCTTTTCTGCACTCTCCTTGGGCACCTCCTCTTGGATGATTTCCTCGTACGAGAAGGAATTGTGTGATCGCTTCGAGTTGGGTAGACGCACCACCTTAGCTGCATTGTCAGCCTCCTTATCGCCCTTGGGCTTCCTACCAGGCTTGCCCTTCTCCTTTTCCTTCTCCTTTTTGGCCAAGAACTCCTTGGTCTGGCCACTCGTGACAATGGCTGCCACGTCCAACACGCCGTCATCCTCTCCGTTACCATTGGCTTCATCGCCGTTGGCTGCTGCAGGCTTGGATGCTGATGAGGCCGCCTGCTGGACAGTACTAGGAGCACTACCACCAACCTTCAATCCAGCAGTGTTCTGCTGGGGAAGCTCCATCAAGTCTTCGGCGGTTGCGACATAAGGTAGCACCTCGCAGATAGCGCTCTTCTTCAACTGCTCGGCCATGTCATAGTTGAATCCCTTTTCTTCCAGCAGCTTGAGCAGGCTGCGGGTGAAAACCTCGCCTCCGCTAATCTTGCTGTCGCCCTCGGATGCGCCAACATCCATGTGGTTCACGACGCGGCCATCGTGGATGGCTGTCACGTCCACCTTTTGGTAGCCGATATCCACCACAGTCATGTTGGGCCACTTGAGGCCGTACTGCGTTGCGATGCCGCTATGGATTATGCAGAGAGCGGGCGTCCGTGTGTTCTCAAAGATGTATCGGGCGATGGTCTCGCAGTCGGGGCGCGTCCATTGCGGAGAGGCCATCAGCATGATGGGGGTGTTGTGGTATGTCGTCGTGAGGAGGCCGTGTACATGATCGAGGAAGGCAAGAAAAGCGCTCATGTTGATGATGCGCCCAGCTACAAGCAATCAGCAATCCATTCCACACATCACAAAACCAATAAATACCTTCAATTGGGTACACAGCACCCTCATCCTCGTCCACGTCCTCCACCCACTCCTCCTCCTCGACACCGTTCACCACCGTCATGCGCTTCGTCCTATGGTACGGCGCCCACTGATCGCCGTCCTTAAACATCCTCGTGGGCATGCGCCGCGCCGGGGGGGTCAGCTCGCTGCACCCCAGCTGGGCCATGGTAGTGCGGCTGCCAGGGCAGATGATGAGCACCTGCTCTTCGCGCCACTTGCCCGCCGTGCTCGACATTGTGCGGTTTCGGGATCGCCTCGCGCTTGCGTTTGCGTTGGTGCTGTGAGAACGTTGCTGCTTGCTCTGATGTGGTGGTGGAGTTGAGAGGTCGTTGTCGTTGTCGTCGATCTGCCCTTGAAGTGAGTCGCGCCTGCTCCTGCTGCGTCGCGATGGAGTCGACGAGGGTTGAGCCTTCCGCGCGCGTAGCCTGTACCGTGGCGTGGGGCTGGCTGTGGCTGGGTCATCTTCTACTGTGGCTTCTCGCACGTGATCTCCCTTGCTCTTCTTGGTGGGCGTCTTTACACAGTTGTGATAGGTCATGGTGTTGAGTTCAGCAAGCGATATAGCTCTTGTGGTTGACCAAAATGATTGCGGAATCGACGTCTAGAATTCAAAATGATTGAATTGCGGAACTATTTTTTCAAAGCAAAAGAAATCGGTGAATTATGGGCACAAACAAAAGGGAAACCGACCAGAACTGGCTGCCAGCTGCCCGGCACTGCTCACAACCACACCACATTAACCGCATGAAGAATGCCACAAACAATCACTCATTGTCTAGTTGAGTCAAGTCATTCATGAACCAGTGGCAATTTCTCTCCTGGTCCATATTGTATTCAACGGCATTAATAGTATTCCAGCGTAGTCTGCCCTCCTCCACTAGACACCCAGGCATGAAAGCAACAACCGCAACAACCGCAACAACTCTCCCCTGAACAGACAGATCATTCGCTTACAAGCATTCCCTCATCCATATGTTTGGCTTTTGCCTTCTTTCATCCCATGACACATCCCAGTACATGAATAATACCCATTCCTCCCATCACCTGCATCTCGGACCGGTATCAGCTCTGCGCTGCCCGAGGATGCTGCTGTGAAATCAATGACAATCACCCTCCGTCCTCCCAAACGCCATCTGGGGGGATGAATAGCCCGCCCAAGGATCCCATCATAACGTACACTTCCACCAAAAAAAAGTATTGACAAGAAAATGCGCAAAAGTCTCTCAAAAGCCTCTCGCAAAAACCCGCAGAGTTCTGTCAGGTTGTTCTTTTACCATGAATAGTTCACGACGTGCGCCATATACCATCTACCCGTGTAAAATCGTCGTCTCGTCTTTTTCAATTATGCAACCGTGATGGTGTTTGGGGTTGCTTCTTTCGACCCCATCTTGGTCAGCTCTTCATGCTTCTCGTTCACTTCGATGCGCTCGACCTCTCTGGTTGGCTTTCTGGGCGTCTCATCTTCAGTAATGTCGTCAACAACCGAGTACGGCCGGTCCGAGGTGGGAGTCGTGAGTGATGACCCATCGAAGCTCCATCGATCCTCAGTTGCGCCCGTGTAGACGGAGGAAGTGTGCTTCTTGGCAACCGTATCCGAGCTGTCGGAATGCTCAATCTGGGGAATGGTGGGGGATGTTCCAATACTCCTCGACCCAGTCTTGGCTTCGGTTAAAGAGGCTTCGGTCTTAGGCGCCTCGGCTTGAGTAGGCTTGGCTTCGACTTCAGTGGCGGCCTTGGCATCCACCGTCTTGGATACCTCAACCTTGGCCTCCTCAGTCTTGGTGATCTCAATCTTGTTGGACACCACCTTGTCCTCCTCGGCCGGGAAGAATTCCGTCTCCGAATCCGAAGATCCATCGTCTGTCAAATGCTCCTGGGCCTTGGGGGTTTCAGGCTTGGCTTCCTCGACCTTCTTCTCATCATATCTGGCCTTCTCAACCTTGAGCTCCATGGGCTTCAGGAAGGGCGAAGGCTGCGCCTTTGCTGGCTGCTCATCATCCGGCTTCAGGTCCTGTTCGTTGAAAGCATGTCGCAGCGGGCTTCGAAGGTTCGTGACATCGCCGATCTCGCTCTTACTGGATCGAGATGTCCTGGCAGGGCTCCTCATGGGCAGTGGAGGGGGGATCCTCTTGGGGATTGTCACCATGTTGCCCTTGGCATGGATCACTCGGGATGCCACAGCCTGGGTCCTTGCCGGCTGCACGGCTGCCACTTCGAATACCACGGGCTCCTCTTCGTCGTCTTCCTCCCCTTCGGCTTCACTTTCCGAGTCGTTCTCGTCATCTGCATTGCGGCTGCTCCTGTCGTCCCTGTCATCCCTGTCACTATCATAATTGCTCGATGCCTTGTCCGTGTCGTCTCTCGGCTCAACCTTGAGAGTGTCGTGCTCCACGGCGGTCGTACTACTGTGGCTGGTCACACTGGCAGGAGTGCGGTTTCCGCTGAGATGTCTTATGGGCGTCAGGTCGACCTTTGTGTAATCAATCTCCTCCTCTTCCTCCGTTACCTCGGGGATTTGTGTTCGAGAAGCCCTGTCATGGCCGTCTTCGCTTTGGCCTGGGCTTGGCGTTGTCTCGGGGGTGTTCCCCACGTCCGTCTGGGTTCCTGCATCCGTCATCTGACTCTTGACGGTGCGTGACGACATGTAACTGCCACGGTTACTCCTCGTGACAAATGTGTCTATGCTCTGTCTGTTAAACTTGGAGTAGGCCGGGCTAGTGGGCACGGGGTTGAAGTCGAACTGGCTGCTAGTAGGTCGTAACCGCGACCCCGCCTCTCTGATTTCCAGACCAGCCATCTCGAGAGCCAAAACACCAAAGGGATCGGGATCGTCGGCGCTGGGGATTCCAAATGGAGTGCGAGGAGAGGCCGGTGTCGAAGACTTCGGGCTTGCAATGACGGCGTCTCCTGGGGCGCACTCAATGGCGATCTTGCTCGTGATAGCAGCGTCGTAGTCTGTGCGGCCCTCGGCCATCTTGATGATTTCAAAGAGTGGTCTAGTCTCATCCACGTTCCGCGCGACATTGCCGGCGAGAATGTCCATTTGCGTTACAGGGCTGGCATAGAAGCGCTCGTTCTCGTTGCCCCTCTCGGCCAAGATGCAGCCGTTCAAGTTCACGGCTTGGGTCTGACCGCGCGACTTCATGTATGTCAAAACGGTGTTTCCCAGGTCCTTCCACCTGATGTGCGACTCGTCTGAGTCGAGAGACACCAGAGGACCGCTGGTAAGACCGACATCTTCACCTAGTGTGACACGGGGTTTCGTGATAGACTCGAGAGCGGCGAGGTTGTTGACAACGAGGACACAGTCGTAAACATCGACGCCAATAATGAAGCTAAGAGTGGGCGTATGTAGCATGATTCCAGAGGGCGGCGACCAGGTACCGTCCGATTTGCGGGCAATGAGAATGCCGGAGCCGCCGGAGCCTGTCATCCACAGGCCACTGCGCATACAGGTAAAGATTGCGATTCCAGCGGCATTCTGGATGATGCGCCGAGGAATTTTCTTGGTGACTCGCTTTGGGGAGAGTGGTTCGCTAGTTGTCGACCGGGATTCGTCCTCTTCTTCCTCAAGAGGCACAAGATATCCATCAGCTAGCAGAAGCATGTTAGCAGAGACGAGGGCGAGCAGCGGGTGAGGCGGGCATACTACAGAACGACTTGAGGATGCGGGCAGCCTTCTCGCATTCGCGGTCAAGGGTCGCAGGCCAGAAGGCTTCCCGGTGGACTCGGCCATTTGCATTAGCGGCAGCCGTGTTTATCCTAGTTAATGAATTGGCGTTTGCGACGGATATGGAGGTGCTGGAGCGGTTCGAGGACCAGCCAAAGAGGCCCTGGCGAGAACCCGAGGACCTCTTGTCCCAGGACGGGAGGAAGGAGGAAACTCGCTGCATGGCGGGCCGTCTTGCCTCTCCGTCGCCGCCGTCTTGGCCAGGCGGAGGCACGACAGAGAGGACGGGGATCGGGGGTGCACTACTGGTATTGCTGCCGGTGCTGGTTGTGTTGCTACTGGAGGTGGTGCGGAAGTGGACGGTCCTTTTGGAGGTTGCCTTGGAAGATGAGGATACAGTGGCAGCAAAAGTCGAGGTCGATCTCGGAGTCGGGGAAGAGGTCGAGGAAGCAGGTGACGAGACAGGTGTGGTGGTGGTAGGCGAGCCGTGAGTGGGTGTAGATGCTGTCGTCGAGGTGGAGGAGACTGAGGAGACAGAATTGGAGTCGGAGAGGGAAGCAAAGGCGATAGCAGGCTTATTCAGGGCCGAGTTGTAAGCGGCAGCTGAAGGGTGCGGCGGCGCCTGGCTGCTGGCGTGTTGTTGGAGGCGTTGGTGAGGGTGGGAGCGAAATGCGTGAGGGTGGTAGTGGGCATGGGCGGCGCTGGCAGCAGTAGCGGTCGAAGTTGCTGCTGAACCGACCTGGACAGACACGGACTGGGTCTGGGTCGAGGGGAGTCCCTGGGTCGACGCCGAGGCCTGGGACTGGGACGGGAGGAGATGATGCTAGTCGTAGTATAACCTGTCAGCGCGGGTGGGTGACGTGGGCCGTTGAGCCATTGGGGCGCCCTCTAGAGCGGCCCTGGGAAAAGAGCAAGGATGAGAGCGAGCAGGGGCAAGTTATCCGTAGGTAGTTGGAGAAAGAATGGATTAGAAGGGGAAGAGGAGAGGGGAATGTGAGACTGGATGATCCGCTGTGGACAAGCCTCCCCCAGGTCAAGATGAGACTTGATCAAGGGCTGGGTAGAATAACATAAAAATCTGGAGATTGTTGGGCTGAGTCGAGTTGAGTGAAGAGACAGGCGTGAGTTTTGACGGGAATAATGGGTGAGAGAAAAAGAGGCAGGAGGTGAAATTGACTTTTTTTTCTTCCTGTCCTTTCCCTTCTCTGCCCTTTCCTTCCCTTTAGAGCCCTCGTCATCCTCTGGGGGGTGCTGTTGCTGCTGCTGCTGCTTCTGCTTTGCCTGGTCTGGTCTGGTCTGATGACGGCACCGCGCGCACGCACGCACGCACTTGAGTCCAACCTTGGGAGAGTCGGGGATCGTCCAGGTACAGTACAAAGCAAAGCAAGTACAAGGACCGCCCAGCCTCAGCCAGGGCGTTGAAAGGTACCGCTTTGACGGGGCCCTTTTTGGGGCGTGGTGCGTGTGGGTGCAAAGGTAAAATGGGAGGAGTGAGTGAAAAGTGGGCGAGATGCAGCAGAGTGGGCTGAAGGGATAGTATCTGTACCTTGACAAGAGATGAAGCTCAGCTGCTCAAGGAGATGGGGAGGGAGAGTGTTTATCAAACTCGCATAAGCGTAAAGTCATGATGTTTGTAATGATTGGCCCATAGCAGAAAAGGGATTGAGAATTGACAAGGAGAGATAGGAAATAGAGACAAGAAAAGATCTTCTTACCATGTTGCTGCTGCTGTTGCTGCTGCTGTTGCTGCTGCTGGTTGTATTCTTCGCTGACGCCCCCCAGCGCCCAAAACTCCAACCTCCTCCACTGCCTTTTCCACTCTTCATGGTGTCCTTGTCTCCGTTCTTGCTGGTGCTGGTGGTTCTGATGTTGCTCCCTCTGCCGCTGGCAGCGGCGCTGCCTCTCCCTCCAATACTACTAATACTCAGCTTCTTTCTCCTCGTTGTCGTCGTGGCCGTCATGGCCCCCAGCCTGCTCGCGGCTTGCCCGCTTCGATTCGAGATTCCTCCCCGGCCGCGTTAGCGCAAGCTGATGCGCTCCCGGGCAAGGATGACCAAGCCGGGCGTTCCCACTGCGGTTTGGTTAGCCCGGGTCCCGCTAGCTAGGGAAAGCACATGGCCTTTGACCAGTCGTGAGGGCGGGCTCGGTCGGGGTGGTGCGGGTGGCCCTGCGCCATGCGTGCAAGGTGTGCGTCCGTGTGTGTGGCGAAGCGTGCCGAGCCAACGCCGGGCCCTCGACGAGCCCGCTCCGAGTGGTAGATCTTGGTTTGGCCGCGAGGCAAGACGGGATGGGCATTACATCTGGAGGCTGGATGGACGATGTTTCGATGTAGCGAGATGGGGAAGACGGGCAATGAGAGGGTCAAGAGGAAGCAAGGAGACGGCGGGCAAGGGAGGAGGAGCAAAGAAGGACGCAAACGACTCCCGTACATACATACCTCGTTTGAGCAACGTCGGTTGTGCTCCCAACGGCTAATACCATTGCCCGCCGTGTGCCTCCGTCATTCCCTTCGGACAACCTACCTATGCTCGAGATAGGCCCGATCGCGATTGATTCTCCAAAGAGGCGAGCAACAAAGAAAGGATCAGCCGTGCACTGCAGAATGGAAGAGACCAAGATCGCAAAGGAAGCAGCTGAATCGAAAAAGATAACGTGTGAAGAAGGACGACGAAGGACCAGCCGTTCAAGAGCAGGGAGAAAGTGAACAAAAAAGAAGGACGAAGGGTCTGGTTCGCATTGCGTCCTCTCAACACGCCCCCCTTTTTTACTATTGCTCACTCTCGAAATAGCTTCCCAGCCGGCAGGATGCGACTCGGGACACTGGAACATGCAAAATGCCATGGCTCGCTGATGATGAGTGCGTCTCTCTCTGCTTTGTCACCTCCCCGACCTTGCCTCGTCTTGTCTCTTGCAGTCAGCCACACGACCCCTGCCCCACGACGCGACCAATGCTGCGATATTAGGTCGACGAGACTGATACTGATAGATGGGAGGGGACCTATTAACTGCTCCATATGGCCCTGCAACTACATTCCAACTGTGTCTGGCATGCTCTTGCGTGGAACCAAATTGGCCGTCTCCCCGTCTGAGACCCTGCTTATGTATGCAGCCGGTCAAGTCACATATCAAGAGGAACCGCAAGCGGTGGACATTTCTCCGATGTAGACGGAATCTCGACGAGAGATAGAGAGAGCATGAGGGGGGAAAGACTCTTTGCCGCGTGTGTCCCCGCGCCCCGTTGATCCTTCGATGGCTACGCCTGACTCGAGGAATGCAGTCGTTGGGTTCGCAACAGTCTCGTCGACTAATAAGCAGCCTCTACGTTGGCGGACCAAACTCAAACCATGCAGACGGGAGCTCTTAGCATACCGGTCTGGATGTACAGTACAAGCCAAGAGTGTGCAAAAAGGAAGACGGCTGGAAGCTTCTCCCCCCCGTTGGAGCATGTGTGTCTAGTCTGGTTTCATGACAGATACTCGAGTTGAGTTGGGTTGAGTCGAGTTAAGGTTGGCTGGCGCCTTGTCCGTTGACGCATGGCAAAAGCGGGCCGGCAACTGGATGCTAACTAACAAGATGCATAGTACAGTAGCAGCAGGACGGCATTGAGGACGGCATGAATGTCACTGGTGTCAACCCGTGGCTGTCAAGTCAAGTCAAGTCAAGTCAAGAGTTGAGAAAACCTTGACAGTGGTATTTGCTGCATGTAGCAGGGGGAGGGGAGGCTATTTGCTGCATATGCGCCCTCCCTTTCCCTCGCCTCAAACGCGAACGGCACAGTCCCAATTGCCCCTTGAATGGTATTCTGCTTGCTGACAGAAGCCCATTCCTCTCCCATTCCAGCCAATACCTCAAGGAGGGGTTCCATGTCTTTCTTTGTCGGGTTGTACCGCCGGCCGGCCCTATGTACCTATGAATGCACGCCAAGACGTTAAACCACCAAAGGAAAAAAGAATAATACGCGTACATTGAAATCTCGCGTTTCTTGAAATTGACCACGCGTCGATTAATTATCAAGGAGCGGATCTCATCTCACATGCAAAAATATCCCGTGTTTATCAGCATCAGCATCAGCATCGGGCAGGGGTTCCTCGCAGTGGCAGTGCCGTAGAGCGGTCCTGGCAAAGCAAAGAGCGCATCCCCATCCATTCCCAGATCCGCGGGTCCAGGAAAAAGAAACCGTGGTCAGGTCAGGCCTGGGAGCCCCGGTCAGGGTTATACCGGTAGTTGGCTACGTATCTCTGGTTGTCCGCTTCCAGCTGCGGTAAACAAAGCTTCGCCTCTAACTACCAACTAGGGAGTAATACGGAGTATCCATACGGAGTACTAGGGAGAGATTCAGAGATCAGATGAAGTCATCCAGGATATCCATCCTATCCCGTCGCTGCAGGGGGCCCTATCCCGGTCAATGCATGGATGGATAATAGGTACATGCGCATCTGGGGGCTCATTTCGTGCTCACTTCTCCTGCATAACGGTTTATTAGCTCGTCATTAGTCTCCTCTCCTGCAGCCAAAGCTTTGTTGTGCGACCCTTCCTCCCATCGCCCCCTCAACCATGAAAACATACATGTAGGTCGTGAATAGGGTCACCCACGGACCGACCGCCTCCTGTTTCGTCACCTGTCGTCTCCTTCCCGGTCCATCCTGGGCTTCTGAGTTGTCAATCATCACGCCCATCCATTCATTCATGCGGCAGTTGTGCAAGCCACGTGTATCCCGCCTCGTCACGATCGGACTTGACCCTGCCCTACCCTGCCGTCTTCCCTTGACATTCACTACCGCCATCATTCCAGCACACGCCTCGACGAGGAATGCCTTCGAAACGAGGGCTGCAGAGCCCCGGCATAATGTGTCTTGTTCTCCCAACGGGACTTCAGTCATCCCATTACCGGTTCCATTCTCCACCGTGATTGATATCCTGCACGCACGGCACTTTACGGCAGTCCGCTGCAGGCACTCGGGGCTTTTTGCAAACAACTCACATCACATTGCATCTATTCATCCCGATGTCTGTATTGCGTCTCAGTCGTCCAACGGCTCAATAGCTGTCACGTCCGTGCCAGCAAGCTGCTTGTGATATTGGGTGGGCGGGCAGAAGCAAAAACTGGCCCCCCTGCCTTTCCTCCTTCACTTTGCCCGCTGAGATGAGAGACCCGGGTCTCATTCTGCCATGGATGTCTCACTCAACTCCATCGCCCCTTTACGCGGTATGCTCTCCCCTCAGCTCCGTGTGCCTCCATGTCCTGACATGCGCCTTTTCTTGCCCATGGCTGGCGGCGTACCGGCCTACAATGCTATTCCCTAGAGTCGGATCTACGGGTTGTTCGGGCTCGGATGATGTCGTTCTATGCTCGATCTTTGGGACATCGTGACCGCATCTTCATCGGTAAGTCTCACTTCCGCTCAGGTGTCCATCCCCCGTAAACTATAGAGTGAATCTCCAGCAGTGTCTTGAATCCTTCCTCTCCCCAGTTCCTTTCGTAGACCGGTCAGTTCCGAGATAAGAAGCCCAGACACGTGACGCCTGCTCCCATGTAGATACTGAGACATCACGAGAGTTAATTGCCTCCATGAAGAAGTGTGCTCCCCTCATAAGGGACTTTGTGCCATTACACGAAAGTTAGACGCAACAAGATGAAAACTAAACCTGTTTGGTATGAATCAACTCAAAGCATGTTCTCATGTTGACAAAGTCAAAAACATGCACATGATGGGATGAGCCACCTTCGCTCCTCGAGCATATCCAAGTAACGGATTCTTGATGATACCGTTCTATGACTCCAAATCTTGTGAAAATACTTCGAAGCGACGGGCATTAGGGTTTCTCAGGCATCCATTGTTGAGCATCATGTGTTTCCAACCTCACATGCTTTCCCCAACTGCGTTGGTTGATCTACCTAGGTTGGAAAGCAGAGATCCCAAAGTTGGCATGGGATGTGTTTCCCAATCTCGAAGACAGGGCATGGAAAACCGGTGCCTGTATCCACCCCAGATCGCTCAATAACAAGTGCCTGGTGTTGATCTTGAAGTGTTTCTGACTCCTCTGAAACACCAAACTTCTAGTATAGGGTTCGCCAAGTTCAGCAATCAGCATTGGAACTACGGGATTTTGGCCATGCTAACAGTCGACTTTCTTATCTTAGCCAACCAACTATTCCTCAACATTCGAGAAACAATCCCATTGTAAGTGATTTCTCTTTGTCTCCAGCCCTACCGCTTGCTCAAGCTACTCTTTGGATACACAGGAACATCACGAGCTGGCAAAGCACACAGGGCCTTATCATCTCGCCCATCATCAGTGCATATCGATCGCTAGTCATCACAGCCGCCTCTTTAAGATCCTCTCACGGCTTCTATGCCTTGTTCCCAGTCCATTCATGGGCCCCAAGCTCCTGGCCAAATAACTAAGAGGCACAATGATGTCTCCCCTTGCCACAAACCCTGGAGGCCAATTTTTGGGGGCGATTAGGCTATTAGTTAGGCGACTTCAAGGACTTGGCCATAGTTTCTGTTCTTTAGCATTTGCTCGGACTGGGATAATATAGCCGAGGGGAATGTATGGGTAGTCAAGAGGGAGGAGAATAGCGTGGCGAGATGTCACACGAACAACTATGCTGTTTGGCAACCATCTCCTCTCTCGTTTTAGATCATGGGTACTTCTGTTCAAGAGGAGAATAAATCATTTCATCACACGTTCATAGTATTACCTACCCATTCATTCACTCATGTCGCTCTTCCTCAAGCTGACGGCATCTCAACTTTCCCAACTTTGATATTCCATTATCTCTATTTTGTCAATAAACACCTACTCCAGTCTTTGCTTTCATAACGATACTGTTCTGTCATTGTCGTTTCAACTGATAGCATGCCATTTCATTGCTTTCATGACGGTGCTGTACCAGTGTTTTCGCTGCTCCCGGTGAAATAACCACATTGCCTCTCAACGAATGCCCGCCGTCACATTATCCTCGCTTGCCTAACAAAGAACAAAACAAAAACATTCCTTATGCATATTGCCTCAGCTTAATAGCTCTCTGGGGGTGGTGTAGGCAGTTCCCGGGTTCGCTTTCTCGCATTTCGGTGGTGTGGCCGGGGATATGTGACACTTTCCGCATTCGCCAGGATATAGCTCTCGAGCGGTGCGCTCTCCTTCATCTCAGATGAGTAGCACCGCCTATCAGCATGAACACCACTGTCGTTACATCTGAGGAACACCTGATGTTGGCCAGCATCATCTATAAAGGTTCCGCTGATGCGGATCCTATCCAGGACTGTCAAACGGTCTTTCATAACCAGGAACATATCGTCCCAGCCGAGATCTATATTGCCGGCCGGTTCGCGCCACAAGAACAGATTGTCCAAGTTAGCCCGTTTGATCGTTGATCCATGATCCGAGAAGAATTTGGCAAGCGTGCCATACTTGAGCTTGAGGCAGGAAAAGTCGATACTCTCTAGATATCGAAGCCGCTTCTTTATGTAAAAGTCAATGCCGTACGCTTCATCCTTGACCGGCCAAGCGTGGATGCTCAGATGATGGATGTTGGGCATCAGGGATATGAAATAGCCGAGATAGTCGGGCTTGAATACGGAAACACTGTAGTCCAGTTTGAGCGTCAACTCAGTAACAGACCCAAAAACAGTCGAGACAGCCGGATCAAATGATGAGAGGGCGAGTACACATCGAGGTACAAAGGGTTCTATTGTTAGGCTCTTGAGAGGAAGGTTGCGCTCTCGTAGCGCCTCAATAATGGTCTGCTGCGTCTTGAACACCTCGTTGCCAGCTCTGGCCAGTGATTCCTCTTCGAAAGAGGGACCGCAAACTACCATGTGTTTCTTCCATGAGCACTCAACCCAGGTCAAGGTAACAGATTCGAGGTTGGGTAGATCCCTCAAGGCGGCAGCAACCAACTTCCTTGGGAAGTGAACGGACTCCTTGGTTTCGCCCTGAGTTGATAGAAAAAGGATCCTTGTCTCTGCCTGTTTCTCGGGGTCCTTAATCTCGCCGACAGCTTTCTGGACCATGTTTCGATCCACGCGGGTCAAGTTAAACTTGACAGAGCGGATGTGTGACGCAGAGCTGGGTATCTTGGACAGCTGGTGAAGGCGTAGCCCGTCTTCTTCCCATACCGCGCCGTTGAATCGGGAGGGGTCGAGGCCTTGGTGTGTGTTTTCTCCGAAGAACAGACGTGGTCGGTATAGCTTCTTAGAGTCGTCGTCTCGCGAAAGATGGCCCGCGGTGTAGTGAATGAGCTTGGGCGAAAGGCCATGGAAGCGAGACCTCAATGGTGGGTGCGAGATGCATGGTTCGGTCATGGTTGTCTTGAGCAGCAGTTTTCCTTCACGGACGAGTCTTGTTTGATGTGATTCAATGTGAGTGTATAATAACAAGACCGCGATCGATTTCACTTAGCTCTGATGGTACTTGAATAGAATGAAATGAGCATTTGTTGGGGAAGATGGGAGACCTTCATGATTCAAGTTAAGTTGCATCAACTTTATATCCGCTGCGCCTTCCTCCTTTACTTCACCTGCCTTCATCCCAATGTTGCTGGGGAAAGAGCCTTTCAGCTCGAGGTTCACTCGCTATGCGCACGCCCACCGTGCACTCAACTCAATCCGCCGCGGCTTCATTTTTTCCCCATCTCCAGTCAAACTCAATCAACTTCAATACCTGGCTACCTACCTGCCTAGAATACCCCCTCATAGACTTTGGCGTGCGCAGTCTCGCGCTCTTTAGTTCTGGCTTTGAGTAAGCTGGCCGCTCAATACCAGGCGCCAGCATCTGACATCAACTCAGTCCGCCCTGTCCTTCTTTCTGCCCATCTCACCCCATCGCCATGTTCAAGTACGTCTTCCCTCACTCATCCTTGCTTCAATCATTCTCTCACTTCGCCTCTGCAACCGGAAATCATGGATGCTCACACCGATAAACTCAGGGCTTACAAGAACCTCTCTCCAAAGACCCGTCTCGGCGTCGGTGTGGCTATCCTCGCTTGGGGAGTCGGAGGCCTAATGTTGGCCGATACAGTCGAGGAGACACTCGGCTTTACCCCAACCGAGGAGGACAAGGCCAGACTGAACAAATACACGCCAAAGATCATCACCGTCGAGAAGGATGAGAAGTCGGAAAACTGAATTTTGATCAATAGCTATTGAGGGATTACTTTTGCAATAAATACCTATCCATTTCCAAACCTACCCAGCTGGCCTATGAATCCACGTAAACGAAAATACTGTTCTTAAGTCATTCAGCAAGACAACATGCTGTTTCGCACGGGTCTACACAAGTCACTCTTCACCCATCACCATTCCACAAGCGAGACCGAGAGACACAAAGATTTGGCAAACATCATTAACCAGCCCAAGCCATGAAGTCATGATGGTCTGCCGGAAGACCGTTTAACCGGCTAGACCTCCCTCTCTATCTGGATCAAAGTCTAATAATGCAGCAACTCCTCTCCCCGTCTAATTCTCAACAAATGCATTGCACAAAAATGCCGGTGCCGACCTTGGATGCGTATGAGACCAATCCAGCCGATCCGAAGAGGGCTATCACTTCGGTCGAACCCAGTGACCCAGATACAAAGAAAACAAGAAAAAAAATCAGAATGCAACGCCTCCTGATGCAACCACTACCCCTCCGAGTGCTTTTTTTGGTGTGAATATGTAAGAAAGTCATACTGCCGTTCCTGTGTCGAGTTCCGTCTTGACAGACGCAGTGCCAGCGTCTTCCACCACCTGTGGAAGAGGTTTGAATAGTTTTGCCATCTCAAGTGTAAGATCCATCGCTCCATACTGATCATCAATCTCTCCGACTGATCCCAATTCTTCTCCTCTCGACGCACCATCAGACATCACCCATGATTTGACCGACTTCAACAGCCGAATGACCTGCACGAAGCGGGCGTCAGGGGACAGCCGCAACTCGGATGTCTGCGTATGCTTGAGCATGTAGTTGGCTAGCCAATAGAAATGCACACCATCCCTCGAAAAGCCATGCCGTCGAGGGTTGCTTGATCCTGGCAAGGTTGGTGGGAACTGATTGGCCATGTCGGTGTCCCAGTTTTGCTTGAACTTGCCCAGAGCGATGGTGAGTGCTTGCAGACTCTGTGGGTCCGTGTTGGCAGCCGCCCCATCCACAGGAGTTGCCCGTCCGCTGTTGGTACCGGTCGGGGTCATCCAGTCACTTGGAGGAGGGGTTCCAAATTTGGAGAGCTGCGCAGCACTACCGTCCATCTGGGCCCGTCGAATCAATGCCAAAATGCCGTGGATCAAAACAAACTTGCCATAGAGGTTGGTGCTTCCTGGTTGGATCTGATACGATGGATGAAGGAGAGCCTTCAGGGCCCAGTCCATCTCTGGTTGCTTTGCTCGTTGGGTACCCGAAGGGTTCGTCTCCCGCGCAGCATCGGTACCCTTGAGACCAAGTGCCGCAGCACACAACTCAGCCTTGTCGGCATCCCAGGTGGCGTCATCGCAAGGCAGGGGCAGATGGATCTCGAACACATCGAATAGTGGATTCGAGTTGAAGTAGAGACCCATTGCCGCATCCATGAGGAAAACGCCAAACATCAGGCGGTTGCGTCGCTCTTGGTCAATCCAGGTCTCCCAGGCAAAGTGCCCCGGGTCGAATTCAGCTGGGTTGAAGTCGATTCGATGCAGAGGGGACATTAACGCGGTGTCATTGGGTGGCTGGAAAAGATTCAGCTTGCGGGCGTGAGACGCGAGCACAGGATAGATGTGTCGAGCCCGCTCCCGCTGTTGAGGCGATCCGTTCCAGAGCAGAAGGATACATGTTAACAGGACAGCCTGCAGCTCTTCGATGTCAGTCCGAGATGCAAATCTCGGTTCGCCTGTCTGCAGTTCGGCATTGGACATCATCTTGCAGTCACGCTGAAGCGCGACAACGAGAAAGTCCATCATTTCGCGAACGTTAGACGACGTGACACGGTCCGAGTAGCAAGCGCCAATGCAACACATGCCTGCGAGTAAGCCAGTGTATGCCTCCATGACCTTGAAGGTCGTGACGTGGAGAAAAGGCATGTGGATGTGGAAATGAGTGTACTTGTCCAAGAAATCTTTGACGTTGTCGGGTGAAAAGTAGAGGTTCATTCCCGCACTTTGGGGATCGATGGCCTGGTTAGGAGGATAAAAGAAGTTAAGGATTTGATCAGAAAGTTGGTTGTATGGATTCTGGAGATGAGATGGCATTCCCCAATTCGACAAGAGGGGGTCGGTGGCACTGGCACTGTCGCCTGTCGTTCCGGGCCCGGCATTAGGTTCGGGTTTGGTTCCGATCTGCGTCTGTCCAAGATTAGGATTGAAAGAGTTGTTGATATAGGTTTGATGCGCACCAGCCTGGAACATCTGAGACCAATCAAGGCTAGATTGTTGGTTTGTGTTTGAACCGCCATACATGGGCATTCCGTTCTGAGCCGGGGGCATGCTGTAGCCGGGCATCTGCTGGTTGCTCAAGTTGGGGTCGGTAGCGTAGGGCTGAGAAGCACCCATGACCTGGCCGTTCATGTTGCGTCTGTCAGCGTTGTTACCATTGTCAAGACGGCCGAGCGAGCTGGATCGGGACAGCTGGCTCTGGTCCTGAGCCATGTTGCTCATGCCGTCCGAAACAGGAACCATGCCGAAGGGGTGGACCATGTTGTCACCGGGCATGTTGCTCAAGCCATTGAGATGGTTCAAGTCGCCCTCGTGAGCGAGGCCAGCAGCCTTCTGGGCCTGAGCGTTCTTCTTTACGTGCGCTTGAGGGTGTGACAGGTGGCTAGCTCCAGTGGGGTTTCCACGGCGGATAGAGCACTTTTGGAAGTGGCGCTTCAGGATATCACTTCGAGAAAACGTATCGCGGCAAAGGACACACATGTATGGGCGATCGCCGGTGTCTGCCAAGTGCATGTTAGTAACCACTGTGTGTGTCAATAATGTTTTCAGACTCACGTCGCAGAAGATGGCGCTTCAAATGCTTGGCGTGAAGATAGGTCTTTGTACAGTGAGGGCATGGGAATTTGCCATCAGCATCCTTCACTGGAATGACCGTGTTCTTGGTGCCGCCAGTGCCAGCGGCCGGGGCAGCAGGCCGACCTGGAGCGCTTGGCAAGATACCGCGTCGTCCCTGAGACCCGACAACATGAGTAGGCTGCTCGCCTTCCTGAAGAACCGAGGTAGGCTGCATGAGCGGGCCAGGGCCATAGGGCGAAGAGACACCAGGCTGGGACATGATGCCGCCGGGAGGCATGGGTCGCAAGACCGGAGGCCCTCGGCCACCAGCGGGCGCGGGCGCGATGGGCTGTGGGTGAGACGCGGTCGTGGTCGCCTGGGGCATCATGGCCGCCGAGGTGCCATAAGCCTGGGGAGGCGGGTATTGGTTCGGGGGCATTGAGTAAAGACCGCCACGGTTCGCGGGCTGCGACGTCTGCTGCTGGTAGCTAGGCAGGTTGGAGGCAGATCCAGGCGTGTTTGGGGTGCCTGGAGTCCGCGGCGTGTGCGGGTGGCTGCCGTAGATGTTTTGCATGGCTGAGGTTGGGGGCTGCAACGGCGGCAGAGTCTGTGGAAGAGGCGAGCCGGTTTGCAGCTGGTTGGGGGAGATTGCGGTAGGTGAAGGATAAGTCTGACCAGAGGAAGTCGTGTTTATACCATTGGAGGGGTACTGCGAACCGTCCATGCTACCCTTGGGAGAGGTGAAGTTGGTGACAAGGGACGTGGTGTTGAAGAAACCGCGACGCAAAGACTGCCCGGGGTAGGATGGACCTTGGCAGTGGATGGATGACAAGTCCAAGTCGAGGATTGCGGAGAAGAAGAAAGAGGGGTCGAAGGGATCCTCAGAAGTTTGCAAGCTTCGATGGCAAACAGAGATCAAGTACGAAGCCTTGTAGAGCTCCGCAGACGAGGTTCCCGGATGGTGGAGGATGAGGCTCGTGGCAGGTCCCTCTTCTGAAGGTGGTGCTTTGGAGAGGGTGCACAGAGTGGAGAACTGGGTCTCGAACCTTTTTATTTTTTTTTCTCCTTCAGGCGGGCAAGCTGTCAGGGCAGCAAAGTCGGAAAGGTGGGTTGCGGTGGGTGGATGTTGCGTGGG
>SSHR01000770.1:0-27891 GCA_006518225.1 Fusarium neocosmosporiellum | reverse complement strand
TCCCCCACCAGCGAAACGATCCATGCCCCCACCCGGTTGATGTCCAGCAGGCATCCAGTGAGTACCTTCCGGCTATAGTGCAGATTGGCACAGGGTTCTTCCGATTCTAGTTCTCTTCTGCTAAACTGCACGCCGCCACGGGCCGGGGCGCCATTCCCATCCTCCATCATCCAACCCAACCCAACCCAACTACCCATCACCAATAGATTCTCCAACCATCCACCGCCTCGATCCGCCAAACGTGGCCGCCCTTTTCCGGCACTTGCCTTGGCTTTAGTCGTTCGTACCGAGCTCCTCGTCTAGCGAGAACCCCCGGGACTTGACCTTGAACAAGATCTGGCGCTGACGGTTCGAAGCCGATTGACAAGCGCAGCGCAGCATACATATCTCTGACAGGTTGGTTTCCCTACCTGCATACAATCCTCGATGGTGGCTTGCATAGACCACGCTCCATGAGCCATTTTTACCAGAATTTCCCATCGTCTTTTTCGTCTCTGTTCGAGTTTTGCTTCTTCTCCTTTGTCCGTTGCCGAGCCGCAACCACGAGCTGCATTCGCACCCGCTTGCTGGCCTCGAGGACGTGCCGCTATTCGTGCGCTCCACGGCCATGAGCATCCCGATGCGCGCGCAAGGCTATGCGATCCTATTGTATGTGCGTGCGTACTGTACAGAACAAATGCCTTGCCTTGCCGCTGCGTCCTGCGTCTTGCAGCCTTTGCCTCATCCGGCTGATGTGTGCATCATTTTCGTTCGCCTCGAGAGGAGTGTGCTTTATCGACGGGTTGCCATTGGAGGTTGGCAGGCTGCGCAACAGCTCCCCCAAGAGGTTCGAGACTGTCTGGGACCTGGTTAACCAGACCCTGAGAGTCCCGGCCCGGCAACCCCGTCAGAAATGACAGGAGAATTCCTGATGTTTACACACAGCAGCCGATTCCTATCTTACCAACACGGAATGCAGCAAAGCCCAACAATTTGCGGTCCAATCTCAAATCCCGCTATGTGCAAGACATCGCTCTCCTCTGTCCTCCTCTATCCAGCCGAGTCCATCATATCATCACTCGCTCTCAACTCTCAACTCCAAACCCCACCGCGGGGCAGTTGATTGGGTTTATGTGACCAGATGATAGACGGCCAATGGCGGGAAACACGACGTTCCGTCATCCCGCGAAGGGACCCTGACAAGACCCAATCACCTGGTTCACATTAATATCAGATGGAGCCCTCAGCTGGGATCGTCCAGGTACCTTGACAGCGGGCCAACCGAGCAATCATGATGCGTTAATCGCGGGTCCGTTGCCCCTCTGTGAAGAGCCGGTCCACGTGGAGATGTCGACCCGAGGTGGTATCGCAAACGTCAAGTGAATCAGGCTAACAGCGGTTCAAGTTTCAGTTGACCAAGTATAGGAGACGTATTACAACTTGGGAATATGTCGTTCTATTGAGAATTACCTAGTTGCTGAGGTGCGGACTTCACTTCGCTTCAAACTTCTCAACACCAACATCTCCTCACAGCCTCACGAATTAAATCTCCTCGCCAACCTCTCATAACCAAGCTTCACGTTTCGGATAAACTTTCAGCAGCAACAATCATGATTATAGGTGTCGCGCGGAAATTGAGTTGTGGTATTCTTGTTACCCAATCATTTTCATAACTCTTCTCCATCTAGCCACCAGACACAGAACATCCAAAAAAAAGACCCAAACAGTAACTGCCTTAAACCCCCGAAATGCCCGAGTACCCGCCTCCCAAAGTAGGTCATCATCACAAACGCCAGATATAAATATTGAAACCCTTTGTCCCCGCTCGCTCGAGACCCCATCTCAGAGCAAAACGTTAAGCCGCACCGCGCTCAGTTAGCCTCGTCGGCCGGAGCCCCCATCCCCGAGAACGGACACACCCCGCCGGATGCCATGCCCGGGTGGGGGATCCGCGACGGTGTGGCGGGCTGGTGGTGCTCCGAGGCGTCGTCCTCGGAGCCGGTACCGTCGCCGATGATGCGCTTGCCGTGCAGGTAACCCTCGCGCTCAATCTCAATGTCTGAGTCGTTGCCCTCGAACTCGGCGCCGTCCTTGACGTGCCACTTGGCCATGAGGTCGTTCTGGATCCAGATGACCTTGTTGAGGGCCTTGACGAGCGCCGTCTTGCGCTGAATGTGCAGGCGGGGGTGTGAGAGGATGGCTTCGGTCATGATGTCCTGGATAAAGCCCAGGCAGACACCAAGATGGACGTATTCGATGTGGAGGGGGTGCTTGCGGCCGAGTCCGACGTGCATCATGCTGTTGATGGTTAGTCATCATGATCTCGTTGGTGTTGCTCAATTCCAAGAATTGAAGAGGTCAGGTCGGCAACTTACCCAACCTTGTCCAGGTACTCCCAAAATTCCATCTTGCTGGGATCCGAGCACAGCTTGGTCAGGTACGCACGCAGAAACATCTTTCGGTGCAGAATCTGAGGGCTGTTCTCGTCGGGCACCTCATCGAGAGGGCCCTCGAACGAGGTGCTGCGGGTGGTAAAGGCACGGGCGGTAATGTCGTACTGGAGGAGCTTCTTGTAGACAATGTTGACAACGGCGGGGATGAGGGCCTTGACGTATTTGGCGCCGGTGATGAGGGCTTCAATGTCTCCTGGAGCGAATATGTTAGCCTCCATTTCCGTCCATTCTCTTCAACTCGGCGGGTTTTCGGGATCAGGAGATGATTTCTGGCAGAGGACGGGCACGTACGGCTGGAAAAGTCGAGGAATGAGTGAAGGTACATGATGCGGGCCTCGAGGTTGGTGTAGAGATCCTCGCGATCAATGTGCTTCATGGGTCGTGATGTGGCCGACATTTTGGCTGTGGTGTTGCGGTTTGTGGATGAAGAATGGGTTTGTGTGAAAGAAGGCGGATTTGGAAGTAAGTCGAGATTCTCGCTCTTTTAATCCTCCCAGATCGTGAGACGGCAAGTTCGAGCTTGTGCTTATGATGGCTTTTAATGCGCTGCTTGCGAGAGGATCGAGCTAAGTCGAGTTTCGCGGATGAGACGGCGATGGTGAAAAAGTCGGAAGAGGAGGAGGGATTGCTCAGCTGATGAGGAGTAGAGCTCTCTAGTGACGCAGCTGGACTAAGAAGGATGCAATTTTCACAGGAAAAAACAAGTAACAATAACAGGCAAATCAATCCAAGAGGTGCGAATCGCCCAGCGGCAAAGCAGTATTTATTCAATCCCATGGCCTCATCTCCCCCCTCCGCACGTCGGCCCTTGCCCCTCGCCTTGTCCATGACCTTTTTTTTTCTCCAGGGTCATCATAGGCGCTCATACTGAAGCAAAGCTCTTGCTCTTCCCGAGTCTCGCCTTGCTCCGTCCGCCCTTGGCTGGTGCTGTTTGGCTTGTCTGGGCTCCAGGCTGAGCCCATCACGCCAGGTCGCCAACATCAGGCGATGGTGACGGTGGGCTGATGAGTGGGGCCGTCCCAGGGGTCCGTGACTCCGTTGGGAGGTCGGTGCCCGGCGTGGCCAGCCCGGATGCACCCGAGGAGAGGAGGAATTGAGCCTGGAGGATGACAGAGAGGATCGAGTGTCGTTAAGTGAGGTTACTATAAGGTCATCTTGCCAAAATGGCCAGAAAACAGAGGCTGAATCGTTTGAGGTGAAAAGGATAATCAGCCTGCTGATTCGCCTGTCGTCATCATGCCGCCTGTCACAAATAGAAAACCGCCCAAAGGAAACAACTGCGACTTGCGGGGGACGCGTCCGTTGATTGGTCAGGAGACCCCGATCATGTTAGAAAAGAAAAATTCCAACCCATGTGATTGGGTCGTGTTTCACTTCCGGAACGACCGTTGAAAGGCGGCGGGCGGCAAGCGGGAGAGGAGAGCTAGGCAAAATCCCATCTTCTAGACTGCGAGAGCATCCGAGATCTGCATGACAGCTTGAGTTTGAGAAGTGGTGTGTTTTGGAGAGTAACAGTGCACGCGACAGCTTATGCTTTGCAGTTATGGCCATGAGATCTTTGTGCAGGGAGCTCATAGCGAGTTGCCAAGCTTCACCTCGAGCTCTCTAGCTGGGAGGGAGCTCTTCCACTTCACAACTTAGCTCTATGACAGCCATGTAAGCACAAAGCATGGACTTCTCATCTAAATCCCATGACTCCTCGTGTATTTAGCCAGCCAAGCCGCCGGCTTCCAGAATGCCACAGCAACCAGGCCCTTCATTTAACTGTGCTGCGCCGGCAGTTCGGTCTTATCGGTCTCGTCCGTGTACACCTCAGCCGCAAGCAAGGACCAGATGATGCCAGATCCGCGAGACCCCCCCTCCCCCCAAAATTCCCGATGGGACTCGGTCGGTCATCAGATGAACGCATCGGCTCCATAGGCGTGGGCTAGGTATTTTCCCGATTCTGTTTCCCCATGATGCGATGCGCCCATTTGGCAGGATAGAACCTGGTGGTGTCTCTTGGGCTTCTGATCTGGTCTTCAAGGCCTCCCATCCTGTATACAGATCTCATAAGATTATCTCTATAGTTGATTACAAGATGACTAGCTCGCTATGTGTAAATACATCTTGACGGACTCTGAATGTTGACGCTGATGATCGGCATCACGACGAGATCCAACACACCCATTTTCAAGTGACATAAATGAGTGCGTTATGCAAGAAGCCACACTAGGGATACCTTGGATACTAAATAGATTAGATCCATAGATTGATAATCGAGCATCACTCCCTCCACGCTGTAGATTCAGCGAGGATTGACTGAAATGTCGGGAATTTGGGCTGTTGCTCTAGGGTAAGTCCTTGTCAAATCTCCCAGACAGAGCCTCATTGACTTGCTTTAGTAAGCACCTGACACAAGCCACGTGACATACCACGACTCCAGCTCCTGGCCGGCCCATCGGCCTCACCTCGCTTCAACACCCCCAACACCCGTATTTCCTCCGACATTCTACCCTCGAAGCCCCCGACGATCCATCCAGGCCCGTCCTCAGGGTCCCGCTTACACCAGCCCAGCTCCGCCCGCCGAGCCCGGTGCTCCGCAAGCCACCGTCGACGCCCGCCGTCGCAGGCCCGGCGCAGCGTGACGATCCGAACCGTCACCATGTCGGGCTCACCTCCTCCACCCTCACCCACGTCGCACGCCTCGGTTCACGCCTACGCCAGCAATGGCCTCGAAATGCTCCAGGCCGCCAGCGATGCCGCTCATGCTATAAACCACCAGATCAACAGTCCCCAGGCCCTCCAGCATGCTGCCGTGGCTGCTGCCGAGGCCGTTGGCCACCACCAACACCAGACACTCGACGCGACATCTCCGGATGGCCTTCAACCCCACCATGTCGTCGCTGGACCAGTCCCCCATACGCCAACCGATATGGCGACTCACCTCGTCCCGGGACCTGGCGGGATCATGCGCGATCCGACTATTAACCCCAAATTGACTCGTCTCCGACGCGCTTGTGATATGTGTAGTATGCGCAAAGTCAAGTGTGACGACTCCAACGTCCCCTGCAGACCATGTCGAGAACTGGGCGTCGACTGTACCTTTAACCGTGAGACGAAGCGGCGAGGGCCCCCGAACAAGCATGCCGAGGCCGCAAAGGCTGCTAAGCGTGCGCGCGCGGACTCTCAAGCCGTGGCGACAGCTGCGGCCGTGTTTGGAGCCATGTCACCTTCTCCTCAGACCGCGGCCAAGACGTTGATGAACATCTCGACTGAGGGTGTTCTGGACGCCGAATCTATCGCACCAATGCCTGTTCTCGAACTCCTGGTTGATGACTTCTTTACATACATCCACCCCCTGGCGCCGTTTCCCCATGAGCCTACATTCCGCCAGTCTTTTGCCAATCGCGAAGATCGCACCAAGCCCGAGTTCCTTGGTCTGCTGGCGAGCATGATCTGCGCCCTCGTGGCATCCTTCCCACGAAGCGCAAGAGAGCACCTCAAAGCACAGCACAGCACCCACCTATTCCCTCGGGCAATCGTCATGGTTGAAAAATGCCGTGAGATTTCGTTGCTCACACGAGGGAGCAAGTGGCAGCTCAAACAGCCCAAGACTCTTGACGACGCTGCGACCAGCTATTTCCTGGGCCTGGCCTCGGGATATACCCATCAGTGGAACGCCTCGGGTCAATTCATGGCCGAGACCTTGACCCTTCTCCGCGAGCTCGGCTTCCATCGACCCAAGCACCCCGGCGATTTGCCTACTTTTGGTAACGACAACTGTTCACCGGACCCCCTGCCGTTTAATCACGTCAAAGACCAGATTGGGAAGCGCATTTTCTATTGCCTTCTTCTTGGCGTGCGGTAAGTGTCTATGTCCAGACCCTTGTAATTTTGTGCTGACTATACTCTAGTTCTTTCTCACAACTCGGCGCTTCCTCTGCGGATATGGTGATTGCGCCCTCGACCCCCAGCCTCCCATATCCCGCGTACCCTGAAAATGTGGACGACATCTGTGTACTCGCCAACGAAGTCATCCACCAGCAGGATGGAAGCGTTACCCTTTTGACGGGCTTCCGGTTCGCCATTGACATTTACACCACTATGAACGGCATTGTCAGCCTTGAGCTGGCTTACGGCATGAGCACTCTACCTTGGGCTGACCAGCGCATCCTGCTCCGGGATGGCCTTCTGGCCGCCAAGAGTATCACAGATAACCTTCCGCCAGAGCTTCAGCTTGGAAATCACGGGGATGAGGCGGCCAGCTTGGACGAATCTGGGATGCATTACGTGCCCCCAGCCTGGCCAAACAGTCAGCCGGCGCACGACCTGCGCAACGCGATAAAGAATCACCCAGCGCGGCGTCGTCACCTCCAGTACGAGATTCAGAAAGGTAACATCTATGTCTCGCAACTGGCGACTCGGTCATATTTCGTCGAACTCTACTTTGACCTCCGTGATGTTCACCTTTCCGAGCAGCAGCAGAATGCCAACCCCATTGAGGGTCAGTCGGAGGAGGAAAAGGCAGCACAGGATGCTGATGAGAAGGAAATCCACGACTTCATGTTGGCTGAGCGGGAGCTCATTGTCCAAGGCCTCCTTACGGTTCTAGGATCGATTTCTCAACGCAACATGGAGCCCAATGGGGGCTCTCTCATCAACAAGATCCGCCAGGTAGCATCGACGCTCCTGAATGATGCACCAGAGCGCAAGGGACCGTTCGCGATCAAGTCGGAGGAGGCACTTTCACAACTGATCAACATTCTCGTCAAGCTGGAAAAGACGGGCGCCAGCAACGGCACAGGTCTCGAGGCGACAGACCCGAACCAAATGACGTCGCAAGACGAGGAGGAGGAGCTACGTAACTGGGCTGACCTCCGCGACTACCAGCTGCGATTCGCGGCCCATGGGGGATTTGGCGGCAGCCTGTGAAGACGAGCTGAACATGAACCGACACCGGACCTCTTGAGTCAGACTTGTGGTGCCAATAATAGTCGGAATCGGTCTTTGTCACAAGAGCGGTATTACTGTATGATAATAGGGAAATCCAGCGTGGGTGGTTATCTTTTTTTGCCCCGTTTTCAAGGGCTACAATCCTCGATAGGTACTGTGCAGGCACAACGACTGCTCCATGTAAAAGTTTAAAAATTGCCATTTCGTTAGATTGGTCTCGTTCATATGGGGATGTGACTGTTTGCGTGCTGCCGCTGTTGTCGGTCCACCTTGATCTCGTTCAGTGTCCAGACAAATAGGATCCAATCGACGATGCTGAAGCAGTGGTTAGCGGTGAGCAAGCTGTCTTTCAAGGTTGACTCACAAGAGCATCGCGAGGAGCGCAGCCATACCACCCTCTGTGTATCGAGTCCAATAGTCGTAGGTCTCCATGTGATAGACGAGTAGGGCGAAGCAGACGGTCGCGCCGATGGCTAGGACGAGTTGGACTGCAGCATTGACGGGCGTAGGCACATGTGACATGTGATGGAGGGCGCGACGGGCCGAAATGATCATGACAATGCTCCAGATGGCCGAGGCGATAGCCTGAGTCTATATCAGCATGGTGTCCTGAAGGTGGAAAGCATGATAGGATAGCATACGATGGGCAGACTCAACCACAGCAGCCACGAGCACGGGTGTCCCACGGCCGCATCGCTGGGGCACACTTGATACCGGAAGGACCACCAGATGCTCAGGATGACGATGACAAATGGAATGATGAGCGAGAACTGGCGCGCCGTGGAAACGACGAACCTCGCGCAGGAGCGTCGACGGTCCTGACGAGGAGGGGTGACGACGACGTGAGGTTGGTACGGCGGGTAGTATCCGTAGGGCGGCGGAGGAGCTTGCTGCGGGCCATCGCCGTAATTGTACAGATATGGGCGAGGAGGTGCCATTTTGGAGATGTTGCGGCAAAGGGGGGATTCTGCAGGAGAAGGATCGTAGGAGGGAGATGTTGATGTTGATGTTGAGGTTTGGTTTGGGTTGGGTCTTGTGATGTTTGATGGCTGATGACGTCGCGGGGTTACGTATTAAGGTTGGTGGGCGCATTTTAAGCAGCGGGCGCTAAAAGTTAGGGACCTCGGGGAGGATCATCAGGGGGGGTTTGGGTTGTGCGCCAAGAGTTTTAGAGGATTGGTTGTGGTCGAGATCAAGATGATGGTTAATAAATCGGATGCTAGTGAGTTTTTAAACAATGTGATTTAACTATCTATCGGACTCAAGCGTTGTTGTTTCTTAGGTATCTATCGGTAGGTGGTTCTCGTGGCTGAGTTTGACTTTCACTGACATCGTGACCCCACCTTGACGATGCTCTGATCGTGCGACCGTCATCCAGATTTCCCGATTAGGGGTACGAGACAGCTTCAAGTTTGTTATTCTGTCCCCAATGAGACGCTGCTGTGATCTCGATAAACCGCTGATGTAAATTTTTCACGTCTGAAAATGGACTAACTGCAAAGAAAGAGGGTGGACTGAAATCTCGTCCACGCCAGGCTTTTATTAGCCATTTCCAAACAATCTATTCCCATGATAAAAGATCACAATCTCTACTGGAAGCTAGGCGGCTCAGAATATGACCCTGACTGTGCTATATCTAGATCGCAACAAGATAGAAGACTAATTAGTCCCTGGCCGTTGCGGAACATCATCATCTGATGTGTCAGCCTGATCTCCCGCCCTCCTCCTCCTCCTCAACACAATCTCGTCAAAGCTCTCTGGCTCCTCTACATCCCCGAAGCAAGATACCAAACGCTTCATATGGTAAGGAAGACGTGTGAAGAGCTGGTACTTGGCAAAATCGAGCTTGGGATTGTCGTACACCTTCTCTAGCTCCTCCAGCGGTAGTCGCTTCGTCTCCTCAACAAACAGGCAGACGAGTATGAATGCGACCACGTTCATTCCGGCAAAGAAGCCCAGAGTGCCTTCAATCTTGAATTCTCTGTTGATGCTGGGGATTAGGATTGTCAGGATGCCCGCGAAGAGCAGGTTGATGGATATTGCTACCGAAGCACCCTGCGGAGAATTTGTTAGCACTGTACGAGATGTCTACCTGTTATAGTCTGGATCATTAACATACGGCTTCTCGATTCGACAGAGGGAAACTAAGACTGATTAGTTTCTGAGTCCATGCGAAATTTCAAGACACGAACCTTTCAGAGGCGAGAGTGAAGGGGATTGGACCTGGGTTTGTTAGAAGCACACTTATCAAAGCATGGACCTGGACCTACCAAGACCCGGAGAGTACGCAGCAGCAAACACTATGTCATGAATCAGTATGTGTCCCTGCACACGAGACTTCCAGGGCTCCTCACAGTAAATGAAGACGATGCCAGCGATTGACTCAGAAGCCTGGGCCCCTCGTGCCGTGACGGTTGTGCCCTCGACTGAGTACGCAATAGCGGATGCCATTAAAAAGACACTCATCATTGGGAGCGTGGACAAGAGCCAGCGTCTTCTTCCGATGATGTCAATGGATCTGGGAGAGGTTAGATGAATCAAATAAGAATTCTGAAGTTATACGAACCTCATTGCTAGCAAGGCAAAGAAGAAGTTGACACCACCGAAACCGAAACTGTATCCCATGCTCTTTTCGACCCCGTAGTTACTGAAAAGCTCATCTGTAAAGGTTGTCAGTGCCAAGTACTCCTTTCCCCTGAAAAGCACTTACTCGAATAAAAGGCGAACACGTTTACTGTGAAGTATGTTAGCGACATAGTCACAAAAGCTTCTGAGCATGGGTACACACTGCCGCAGAGCTGCTGCGCTAGAGCAACGGTACAGCTGCTCAGCAGGGCGTTTCTCAGATGCCGCTGATTGAACAGAGGCCTGAACTGTCTTGCAGAGAGCTTGAGGACCACCCAGATGCGAGACATGTATGTCAAGCCCGAGTCGGCGTCATCGCCACTGTTTCTGTGGGCATCTTGTCTGTTCTCCTCCTTGACTTGACCGGTCTTGAGCGGATATTGCTTCGTTTCCTGTTTGGCGGCACTTGTCTTGATCGACCACCAGATGAGGAAGAAGTCACGAGTGGCTTGGAGCTGATGAATTTGTTAGACAGAGCTGATCTCGAAAATCGCAAAGGGAATACAAACTTCGTTTTTGCGGACTTTGCGGAGAATCTCAAAGGCTCGTTCGAGGTTGTAGTTGGGCGTCCCCGGCTTCATGTAGAAACGAGGGCTCTCGTAGCAAAAGCACAGGGCGATGAGAAGTAGTATGGAAGGAACAAGAGGCGCGCCAAGGATCAATTGAAAGGCTAGATATCGTGATTTGTACCCAGAGGAAGTGAATGGCGTCATGAAGTCGGTGCCGTTCTCGCTGGTGATGTGGTAGATGTGAGAGGGCACGGTGTCTAGGACGTTTGTGGCGCTGGCGATTACGAGGTTGACGACGAAGCCGATCATTATGCCACATGCGACCCTGCATAGCGATGTTAATGACCGAGATACACAACAGAGGGTCTTGTCTTACCATAGTTGCCATGCTAGGATGGTAGAGCCTCTCCAGTAGCCAACGGCCGTCTCGGAGACGAGGATAGGGGCGCTGACAGCCTTGATACCCATGGCTTCGGTGATGTATTAGCTCCATGTGTCATGATAGTCATTATTCCGGATGGCTCACCTATTCCGCCGACTATCCTTGCACCGAGGACCTGTTGCCATGTGGACGCAAAGGCTGAACCCAAAGAACTGGCGATGATGAGAAGGGCAGAAATACCAAGGGCACCCCGACGGCCAAAGCAATAGTTGACTGGTAGAGAGAGTGGTGCGCCCGGAAAGGCTGCTGTCAGGAAGGGAATGGCATTCATACCGCCCAGCTGCCACTTTGCAATGCTGGTGACCCCAAGTCCAGTCATGTTGAGGCCGCGTGGGGTGGTTTCGGCTGGATCGGCCCCATTGTATGTGCCATTCTGGGGGATGAAATCGTCCAGGTAGGTGTCCTTGTATGTGCCGTTGTTGATAGCACTGATGGCATCTTGAACAAAGTCAAAAGTGAAGTTGGACCCTGATGCAGTGAGGTTGATCAGACGGGGCTGGGTGATGCCGACTGTCTCGGCAAACAGACTCCCTGCGTTGATGGACGACTGGACATGACCTTAGAGGAATGCGGCAAGAGAGACGGTCCAGATGATGATGAGCATCCCCCTGCCGGAGAAGAGACGTTCCCGCTCTGCAACCAGAGCCTTTCTGTCGTCGAGGCTGAGGGTCACCTTGAGGGCCAGGGGAGGACCGTCTGGGGGACTAGTGCCGGCGATGGTATCCTTTGAGGAGCTGTAGTAATCATATCTGTGTTTGGCGACTTCTGCAGCATCAAGGAGTTGTTGGAAGGAGACTTTGGACTGTTCTTGGGACAGCTGTCTGCATTCATCCCGAAGAGTGCTGTCCTCGACATTGGCTTTGAAAAGAGTCAGCACAAAGATGATGGTTTGGAGATTCGTTTGCTTACTGAGTGGATTTCCTAGCTACTCTCGATCTTCGATCTGTTTTCCGACCCATCCATCGGTCAGCCCCCCAAAGCCTCGAGGCTGGGGGCGACCGTGGGCTTCGGCTGGTTGGCGAGCCATGGTAAGTTTGATGCTGTTGAACCAAACTCCAAAGATCCAACTGGTTTAGAGAGCGAATATTAAGGCCTCGACAAGTTTGGAGCAAAAGTCGGAGAAATATGCCTTTGCTGATCTTGTACAACCTCGTCCCAAGGCAGACAAATAACAAGACATTCAAAAACCTCATGACTTCCATCACAGATGAAACCAGCCTGCAGCGGGAGAATAGGCAACGACATATGCGGCGCCGAGTCAGCATGCATGCAACACAAACACGAACAGTCTGCAAGGCATACACGCCCGGCTGTGGTGCAGTTTGTGTATGTATCCTGCAGGCTGTGAGGGGGATGTTCCCATTCGACAATATTCAGATGATTTTCAATTAAAGGCCGTGTTAGTTGCAGATCAGTGGTTTCATTTTAGGTCATGGAAAACGGCTGAGCCACAATGTGAGCAAAATATTGAGGGACAACCAACACAAGCGACGGTTTGAAAACGAGGCGGGTTGGATCGACTCAGCCACGGGTGGCAGGGGGAGGGGGATGAAGGACTTTCCAGCTCTACAGGGATCCTTGCTTGCCAAGGACGTCACTTGTCGCACCCAACGGCAAGTGGTTGGCTCGCTCGATACAAGGTAGTCAAGTCCTTCGCCTTGCAGGGCTTGTGAGGCAGTGCAGTATGCTTACTTGATTATATGTCACTCCGCAAATCCGGGGGTGGGGAGATCCCCAGACTCGCACCCTGTTCCGCATTTGTTCCGCCTGGACTTGCGCTGAGCATCATCCTTCGAAGCCATACAGACCGCGAGAAGGACAAGAGTGAAGACTGAGGGGGCGTGAGACCCTCACTCAAGCATGGCTGAACCAGCTTCGGCGGTCATCGCCCTCATCGGGACGGCCCTCAAGACGTGGAGTGTGTTTGACGCCCTGATCAAGGCCGTCAAAAACTCCCCCGCCGACATTCAGCACTGGACTGTGGTGAGTGACCTGCTGCAAAATTCCTGCTCACTCATGAAGGAGAGGCTGGAGAGATGGCGGGTAACCACTTTGTCGCCTACGCAAGAGAAGTATCTTGCATCCATTCGTGCATACCTTGAGCACTTCCGGGAAGACCTCTCTGGCCTAGGGGTACCAGATGCAGATGCCTTCAACGGAAAAATCCCGAACTTTAAGGATAAGGCTATGAAGGCGTTTCGGTTGAAGCTGGACCAGGACGACCACCTAATCAAGCGAGTCGACCGAAGTATCCAGATCTTCCAGATTAGTGCTTCAGTCCTGAGTCAGTAAGTACACACTTGACCTTGTCCTTGGTTGCTTCTGACACCTCGAGATAGATTAGAGCCAGGCCCCGTCGATGGAGTCAGAGAGGTCCTCAACGAGCTTGGGACAACCTTCCCACGACGATCGACCGACGACCACGAGCTGCAGACATGGAGGCAGACCACCCAAGACTTGTTGGCGGACACGGCGACGCAGTACTTCCGCGAGAATCCAAACCAATCGAACGCACAAACTGAACGTCTCCTGCTGCCTCCATCAGGACGCAGAAAGGGCAGCATCAGAGAGCTCCAGTACAGGTTTGAGGCAGCACAGAACTGGGCTACTCGCTTCTTCGAGGCCGACATGCCCATTCTTGCCCTACCGTACCAACTGCAAGCCATAGAGTTCGGAAAAGAGCTGAGGGAACAACAACCTGACTATGCTTTGGACATGGCAGAGCGGGTCAATCTGGCCGAGAAGTACGTTGCCATCGCCATTTCATGCCAGAAGTACGACCAAACAGCTGTTGCAAGTGCCGTCGAGAGGCTCGATATGCTCGGTTCCACGGTTCTGGCAGAGTCAAACCTTCGTACGACCCCCAAGCTGTGCGAGGAGCAGCGCAGAATTGCCGAGATGTTTGCCGATCTTAACGAACCCGACAAGGCCATCGACCTCTTTCGACACGCTCTCGATGATTACATACGGTTAGGGAAGAAGCAGTATCATCGACAGATTTGCGAGGCTTACATCTTGACTGAGAGGCAATACCAGATGAACAGAAGACACGTTGACGTGGACGTATTCCGAGCCGAGATGCGCGATGAACTCGGGGTCGGCTTTATTTCGACACGGGACCGTCTGGCCAGGGCTGTCAGTTGGTGCAAGTCCAGGGGATTCGATGTGACTAGGAAGGATGAGCTCACCTTTGCCCAACCCACAAACGAGGATGGAAACACACCACTCCATGTGGCTGCCCAAGATCGGCAGATGGACATGTCGGTCTTAGCAGAGCTCATGACGCTGGAAAGGTTCTACGAGATGGAAGATGGGAATGGTGACACACCTCTTCTTGTCGCTGTTAGCAACTCGAACGTCGAAGTTTTGAAAGAGCTTCTAACAAGGCCGTACCTGGTTCTTGTTAGAGACAAGAACCGACAAACACCAGTTCATAGGTGTCGAGACAAGGAGACGCTTCGGATAGTGCTTCAAGCGATAGAGACTGCGAGTCGTCCTGGCTTGGAGAATATCCACATTGACACCAAGGACAGCTATGGGCAGACGGCTCTACACTTGTTTTGCTCTAAGCTTCAGGCTGGTCTTGTCAAGATCCTGGTTGAGAGGGGGGCTGACGTGAACGCCTTCTGCTCAGGGGACAGGACACCGCTGATGCTTGCACTCCGGCAAGGACAGAGCGAGGCGGAGCTCCATCGCATCATTAGGGTTCTGATTTGCAAGGGCGCGCGCACAATAGGCCAGGATAGGTACGGCCAGAATGACCTGCAAAAGGCCCTTCTGAGAAAGGGGTACGACCAGAGGAAGATCCTCAAGCTGAAGGATGGGGATTCCGGGTCAAGTATGATGAGCTCGAAGAGCTTTGGACGAGTATCAACAAAGTCTTCGGGAAAGAAGGGGCACTGGCCCGCGTGGTTCTGTTTATCGAATATGCGGCGTGGTTAGAGACTTGCTGCTTGGAGTTGGTATGAGATTGATGAAGGTGTAACCCCGTTTTGGACTCGTGATGACAGAGAGTCGCTAGACGGCGTTGAGCATGACATGAGGTTTAATGTATATCATAAGACGTACATAGAGTTAATGCCACGAGACATTCAACTGGTGTTTTGAGGCATGGAGAGTGTGTACTACCAGGGCGAGCCACTTTTGACAAGTGATGTCCTCGATCGCCCGGTCTGCGCTTTGATGATGATGCTGTCAATGTTACATTGATGGCTGCAGTGTCTCACCTGTGGCTTACATAGCAATGTGCCTTTGACGTGCTGGAGTTTGGCCTTCATGGAGGTTGATGGTCTGGCAGGTCTTTTGAAAAGTGTCAAGCTTGGAATTGAAGAAGATTCGTTTCATATTTTGATCAGAGGAGAGACAGCCGAACGAAATAATAGACCTGCCTTCCTAATATGGCTGTCAAAATACTGCTGCCTAAACTGGGGATGTGTTAATAGGGCCGACAGACTGGGCATACACTGTCTTGACCGCCAACATACGGGCTGACAGGTGAGCTAATGCAAGCATGCCGATGCTAGGCTCAATGATCTGCGTAAACAACATGTTGAATTTACAATCAAAGAGAGCTGTGTGCCTTGAGGCGGTAAGCGAGGTGCCCGAGGATTCATGCCTAGACTGAAGGAATGGCATTGCGGAGAGACCGAAAGGAGGGTATGAAACAGTGGAACCACATGTGCCATTAGTTGTGAGTGTAAGGAGCACTGCCAGTGCTTCTCTTAACAGTTGCTGGTTGTGAATCCTCTGAAAAGCATGGGGTGAGAGTTTGTAGTCTCGAAACGCGAGCCCAGCTCTGAACGAGTAGTCAGGCCATGGCTTCTAGAATGACACGGCGCTACACGAGCTACGCCACGGGGTTGGGATTTAGTGCCAGAACATAATAGAGGCTTAGCTTCCTCACTTTGAGCCTTGTGGCTGTCATTTGGCCAAGCCTAGCCCTCTGGCGCACACGAGAGACAACGCCTCATTTCGGTGATTGGACGAAAGCTTGGTAAGCTCCTGATAGTACGTTTGTAGTCTGGGATGCCTGAGAAAAAGGTGTATATATATCCAATATGTGTGCTCGAAGAAGATGTATAAATATTTGTGAACCCAGAACCCCCCTCCCCCCAAAACACCCTCGCTCCCAAGACTCCAGCCGAATAGATCGTTAGATAGCCCCCTAAACAATCTGCTTGAGACTGGCGTCGTCGACGTAGTACTCGGCCTCTCTACAGTAGCCGAAAACCCGCACTCCAGGTCCCAGGTTAAGCCCGGCCTGAGTCCACTGGCAAGTGGTCTTGGCCTGCTCCCAGTCACCAGAGCCAGGAAGGGGAACGGCCTTGTAGGAAGCGGGGGTGTAGCCAGTCGCCACGGTGCAGGCGATGCCGAAGTTGTCGCACCTGATGCCGGGGGCCATCTTGATCCAGACGGAGAATTCATAGGGCGTGTCTGCGAGCAGCTTGGAGGCCGAGACGGGTTGTCTGATGCCGATGTAGTAGTTGTTCTGGCCGAAGGGGGTGACGGGGGATGTCCAGGTTACGCGCGCCGACTGCTCGCCCTGGTGGAACACGTCGGTGGAGATGGCGACGGTTTCGAACGTCTGGTACGGCACCCACGGGCTCAGTGAGTCCTTGTTCTCGAAGTCCCTGTTGTCGAGGAGCTCCGGAGGGCCTTCGGGGACGGACGATGTGGTGGACGAAGCCTCGGCGGTCGAGGTTGTCGAGGTGAAAAAGGTGCTGGAGGTGATGGTGGACGAGTCGGCCGAGATGCTCTCGGACGCGCTGCTGGTGGCTGAGACGACGGTGGAGGAGTCAGTGGTGCTCAAAGAAGCCGTCTCAGTGGACGAGGAAGCAGTCTCAGCAGTGCTGATGGTGGCACTTTCGGTGATGCTCAAAGACGCGGATTCGGTGAACGAGGATGCGGTCTCGGTGGTGCTCAAAGAGACAGTCTCAGTGCCGGAGGAGGCAGTCTCGGTAGTGCTCAGGGATACAGTCTCGGTGCTCGAAGACGCCGTCTCGGTGCTGCTCCAGGTGGTAGACACGGAACCAGTAGACGAGACAGTGCTGGAGGCAGCGGTCGAGGCAGAAGTGGCGACGGACTCAATAGAGACGGAAGACGATGTCACTCGCGGCCTGCAAACTGACGCGGCGGCCTGATGGCCAAGAGCCAAGAGCTGAAGAAGGGGAATGACGGTCCTCATGTTGGCGATGATGTAACGAACGACTGGAAACGAGTGACGGGCAAAGAGAGACAACCGCTGGAGACTAAAATCTAGGAGAGGAAGTACTATGGGATACAGGCTGTTTAAAAGACCGCCATGATTGGGAGGTGGCTTTGCTATGGCTTTGCTAATCGATCTCACGCGAGTGAAATGAATATCCCCGTTTGGAAGCGCTTAAAGAAGCTTGGCTCGCTAGAACTATCGATTGTGGCACTTGATAGCGCGGTTGATCGTGATATGACGGACGGATTACGACGCCTTTCAGAAATTTGATATCGTGGATGAGATGTACTATATGTTGTTGGCTGAGTGTCGTATTGGTTTCCTCATCTTGGCCTATTTGCCTCCAACAACTAACTGTAAGAGCTTGCTGATGGTGAACAACTATTGACATCGATAGAGTAAACCGCCCATGCCCTCAGCTCAGTAACAATTCTCAGGCACTTGGATCCATTCTGTGGGCCTCGTCCGCTAGTCAACAACATCATCCTTGTTAGCTCTCAGGGCCGTCAGTCGATTCGGGGCATGATTGGCCGAACTGAAGGAATCTGGACGCGGCCGATTCAGAGCGGGCCGCGCCAGCGCCAGCGCCAGTCGGCCCAGAGTTTGCTTTTGTGTCCAAATTTGTCTTTCCCCTGAGGATTGGCCACTCACAAGATTGTCCCTGATTAGCGGGAAAGTGTGCCGAGAGACATAAGCATGTGGCGGCTCAATGCGTATGTAGTACCTAGGTATTGAAGCTGGACTGCCTTGTTGGCTCGACCTGGCTAGGCAAGGGAGCACCCCAACGGGTTACAAAATGGGCACTTGTGCCGAGATGGCTAACCAAAGATATTTATTATCAAACAGCATATATACGTTCCTTCATTAACCTTGTGCCAGATTCCAACCACTGATGACGCCAATTTCATCCAAAACTAGGGCACCAGCTTACTGCGCTACTGGGGGAGAAGTAGGTAACGAGACTGGAGTTGGAGGGTAGTAATACTGTTGGCCATGTTGAGGTTGATGGGCGGGCTGCCCGTTCTGCCATTGGGCACCTGGCTTATAATGCTCTTGCGGTGGACCAGGGACTGAGTAGTGCGCACTGAGTTGATACTGAGGGGCATTGGTGTTGACTGCAGGCGGAGGAGGGGGAGGAGCTTGGTATGGTGCCGGTGTTTGCTGGGGCGGTGCAGGTGTATGAGCAGTTGGATACGCAGAATGTGTATAGGCTTGTTGATGGGATGCTGGTTGGTAGTGTTGAGGATTGTAGGTAGGGTGTGGAGCGAGAGGCTGCTGTGGCGTGCTGATCATCGAAGCCCTCCTGTTGGGGTCCCCTTGAGGCGGCGGCGGCGGCACCTGGGTTTGCTGATATGTGCCAGTGTGCTGGTGCGCGGCTTGCGGGTAATGCTGGGGTTGGGTGCTAGGGGCAGTTGGTTGCTGGTACTCGACTGACGGTGCTTGAAGTGTAGGTGCCGTCTGTGGTGTTGGCTGGGAAGGAAGTGAAATTGGTGGCACTTGGGCTGCAGACACGGGAAGCGGTGTTGGTGGAGGAGGAACCGAGGCTGAAGGTAATTGAGGTGTAGGTGCCGGTTGAGATGTTGGTTGAAGGGGGGCTGAGATCGGAGGAGGATATCCGGTTACAGCTGGCTGTGGTGTTTGTGCTGGGGGATATGTGTAAGTCTGGGGCTGTTCCTGAGCGGGTGTCGGCAAAGGTGCGCCAGAGAACTGCAGAGGTGGTGGAGGCTGATATAATGAACCCGTCGGTGCAGGCGTTTGGGCTGGAAGGGCACCTTTGATGCCTGACACGTCATACACCTGAGTAGAAGGGGCAGGATTGTTGGGTGGGTTCGCCGTTGTCTGGGGGAAGTAACCTGGTTGCTCATGCGGCTGTGGCTGAGAGACAGCGGGGGACTGGATGTTTTGTTGCGTCTGCACGACCTGAGGAGGATATCCTACGGCTGGAGTCTGTGGTGGTGAGAGAACCTGGGCGCTGATTGAAGGTGTGGACGAATGACCGAGTGGCGGAACTTGTTGAGCCTGCTGCTGAGGGATGGCTTGATGCTGGACGGGAGGAGAGAAGACTTGTTGCTGAGGCGCCTCTTGACCAGAGACTTGCTGCTGATAGGAGACTGGTTGCTGATAGGGCTGCTGGTCGGGAACCTGTTGCTGATAGGGGACACCCTGCTGCTGAGGAACACCCTGCTGTGGAGGATAGCCATAGTATTGCGGAGTAGGCTGCTGGCCAGTGGCATCCGGGGCCATGTACTGTTGGCCCTGAGGAGCCGGTGCATAAGACATGGGCGCCTTGAAGTCCTGAGGATAACTGTTCGCATTCAAAGCATAAGAGGGCGGGGCCGGCGTCTGCGCATTGGCAGGAGTATACGGCGGAGGAGGAGGAATGGGAGGCGCCTGAGAGGAGCTACCGGCGGCGGCATAAGGGTATCCCTGTTGATTGTAGGGCTGGATCGAATATCCAGCCTCGGCGGCCTTGGCGCCCTGGACGGCCTGGAAGACTCCGGCCTTCTTGAATGCCTTGAGGGCATCCTTCTTCTTGAGACGATCCGTGTGCTTGTGTTCAATGGCCATTCCCGCTCCGTCGAGGGCGGCATGCGTCGCAATCTTGATGGCGGTTTCATTGGCCACGATAGACTGAATTCCATGCTCCGCTCCCGCTGTAGCAACAGCGTCGGCGCCCATCGATCCAATTCCCAGTGTCACGACACCAATGGTGCCGCTGACCGCCATGCTGCCTAGGACATCACGCTTGCGGGTGTGATGCGTCGCTTGGTGTCTGTTCAGATGCCGCTCGATGATCTCACGCTTCTTACGGGCGTTGTGGATGGCGGGTGCGGCCATGGCCACGCCGATGGTCGACACTCCGAGGGTCAGGGGGATGGCCATGCCCGAGACGGCCGTAGAGGTTGCGGCGCCGGAGATGAGGCGGGTGTAGTGTTCCCACTCGCGCTGGAGCTCCTCGAGGGTGAGTCCCCTACATTTCTCATCGTAGGCCTTGAAGTCGAAGGGCATCTTGGCGGGTTGTGCTGGCCGAGCAGCACTAACAGCAGCGATGATATGTATCGACAAGACAAGAAAGACAGAAAACGCGCGGGGACAGCATTCCCTTTACATAACTTGTCTTTATCAGCGGTCGAGACCGGATAACTCGGCGGGACGAGGCACATGTCGTTTATTTCTGGCTACGGCTGAATCCCAAAGACGCTGGAACGAGTCTAGACTGTATAAACTAGCCCACTCTCCCATGCAAGGACAAGCCACGCGAGGCACAAAAGGATCCATTCCTCCACTAACGGCAAGGCAGATACGCGAGCTGAGTTTAAGAAAATTAATAAACGAGCGCCATCTCCGCTTACCCAAGTGCCGTGGGCGCCGCCATGGCCTGACAGGCACCGACCAAGCATCACCCCAGGAGGTTGTCACTGGTGCGGCTTTTAGGCATTGCCAAGCACTTCGGTAAAGTATTAGAGCTGGAATTCAGCCTTGGTGGGTCCTTCTATTTGCTGTCGGTGCCTGACAAGCATGTCACTCGTTTAACGTCGCTCTTCAGCATGCTTCTGTTGGGGAACCAATATCACGCGCCATTATTGAATATTGTAAGCAGGCTCTGGACGAACGATCCCTGTCCCGTCGCATCTGGCGCGAGATAATGTCTCGAGAATGTGACATCTCGGCTATCTCGCAAGTGCTGAATGAGACTCCAATAGGCTCAGCATGGTCAATTGCAGAGTAATGTGAATATATTGGCGGCAACTGTCAATTGCATTCCGCCACTAGTTGCAATGACACAACCTTTGGCCATGAGGCCATCTGCGCATTATTCACTTGGCTCGCCTGTCTAAATTCCAACTTCATCGCCTTCAACAACCTCCCTACATTCAGCTATCCTCTGTCATTCTCGCATAGCCTTCTCATCTTTGAACATGCACTCTTAGGAGCATTGATACTTTGACTAAAAACTACAGGCGACTGCTAATCGCCCTCCCCTTCCGGCCTTCCGGCAGAGACTCCGACTTCTCAGCAACCAGCTTTGCACGCGGATCATCCCAGGTCGTCATGCTCGTATTATGGTCCACGAAATAGATACGATCTGTTCTCTCCTCCAACCTGATCTCCCAACCGGCGGGCAGTGGACCCATCTTGAGCGTCTTGGCGATGAGTCTGGCTTCCACGCCGCGAGGGTCAACCCACGTTGATTTACCAGCATTATGGTCTAAAAAGTAGACCCTCTTTCCGTCGGGGGCTATCTTGACTTCCCAGCGTGGAGGGAAAGGTGTTGGCAGCTTTATCTGTGGAGGGAGACGCTGTGCTGGGTTAGCATGGGTATACATGAACCGACCAGGTCTGATCTCACTTTTCCTTTGCTGTCATGGCACGCCGGGCAGGGTTCTTCTCTCTCGTTCGAGGTCTAGACATGGCCACAGGGAGAACAATGAAGTAATCTTCCCCTGCTCAGCCCGTCCAGCGACATTGGCAGCGCTTCAAGAGCGAGAATCTGCTGGTGCTTTCCCATATGTTGATAGAATTCCTTGACGTTTTGAGACTCCTCAGCGGGTGGTTCCCATTCGTTACATAGAGGGCACGAAGAGGCTTTAAAAGGCTTGGGAGGTACTTGACTCGCTTTCGGGGCCTCGGTAAGATCCTCCTCAACAACGCTGTGCGTGACCTCGAGATGCTCTTTAATTTTGGACGTCGTTTCGAATGTTGGTTTCTCAGCGTCGTTGCAATGAGTGCAGATCCATTGCTGCCATTCGGCTTGGGTGTTCAGAACCTGTGTTGTTCTGCAGTATGGACAGTCGATGGGTTCTCCATATTTCAACTTTCCGTTGAAAGTCAAGTCGTCGAGATCCGGAATGCGCTGGCTCGTAGTCTCATCAAACGAGTTGACAAACGAAGTAGTGGGCGTGGAGATTGAAAGTTGGTCGGCCACGTCGTCAGGTACATGATCCTCGGCTGGCGTAGACTGAGCGTTTTGGATTTGCCTAGACCGGAGCGTCATGCGTCTCTTGGTGATGGCATTTCCTAAACGTTGCGCCAGCCAAGCTTCATCCCTAACCTTTGGGAACTTGTCCTTCACGTGAGTGATGTCGGGAGAGTTCTCCAGTGGCTCGAATTTTTCTGGGTTTGGGACTTGTTCCTTGTCCTAGTCGGAGGAGCCCGAGATGTTAATGGTGGGGGAGGCCATGTTGCACTTAGCAGCTGCAAGCTGGTCGTAGAATCGTTCCTGGTGCGGTGATTATCTGAAGAAGGAGTTTGCTGCTTATATGTGCTTGGCCCATGTAAGCATACGGCCGGGGCAGAAGCGTCAGGTCGCATAATGATGCCTGATTCGGTTTTTGAAGTCATCGAGTGGCGCAGCTGGCATGGGATCTTGGCATACACGACCTCCATCTATCTCACTCTAACGAATAGCTAATAGTTCTGTATTTAAAATTAGAGGATTTCAAAGTCTTGAAATAGCATGTCCAGCTGTTGGGAAGTCAAGGATACAAGCATGCATGACCTGAAAAACATCGAAAAACCTCATGATCAGAATGTCTCATGAGGCGGGTACCGATAACCGCGAGTCTGCCTAAGCAAGCCACACGAAGAGGGTTGAAATCACCTGATGAACCTCTCAGCGCAACATGCACATGTTTTGGGCGTGCAGTGTTAGCTCCGAGGCCTCGGCGAAGCTTTAGCACTCCGAGATAACAACATAGACCGTTTAGTAGATCACGAAGCACTGCAATACTCCTCAGAGGATATAAAATGTACCAATGCAACGTAATGCGAGGCGCTACCCACATATCCAGGGCGCAATGGAATGCACTAGGACCAGGGGTTCTGGGATGTAACATCGAGGCAGCATGGTATAAGAGCGAGGACTATAAGAAACAAAATACGTCAAAAGATAACATTTCCCACATAAAGCAAGTATATCAACTCAATGCAGAGTACCTTTCCCTTCACACACACTTAGCCCTAATGCACTTCAACATATTCCTCTGAGCCCCAGGAGATAAGACTCTTGAGCAAAATCCCAACCCCGACCCGGACGTGCGCCCCGGCCTTGCCCGAGGACAAACCCGTTATGACCAAGACATAGTGCAGGGCAGCATCTTCAGACTCAGACGACTTGGTTTTTCCAATGACGATGCATCGGAGAGCCCCGAGCTGGAGATGTGCATAAGTGTCCAGATCGAACCTGATTCTCTCCAAGACCTCTTTCGGGTCGGCTGACGGGGAGAACCTTCTCGCTGACTTTGACTTGATAACTGGCGAAGGGTTGTTCTCATTTATTCCCCAATATTGTCTCCCAGTTTTCGCTTCAAACGGAGACTCATAGTCTTTGGTCCAGTCGACTTCCTCAAACGGCGCATCGACGTACGTGATGCTGCCATCAAAGGACATCCACGACCAGGATGGAACATTCCGATCCGCCGGGTAGGTAATGCGAGCCAAGGAACCCGACTCCGGTCGCTGCCACAAGAGACTACGCTCAAAGAAGGCCTGAAAGACACCATACCCGCCCCTTGTCTTAAAAGCTGACAAGAGTCTCTTCTCCAGACCCGATATGGCAATGGGCCGATCTGAAGAGTTGGTGAACTTGAGGCTCGAGTACATCTTGATCAGGTTCTGCGACAGAACGATCCGACCGCCCTTGTAGTAATCCATGATGGAATTGGGAAAGTCTGAATCGCTTAAGAAAGCTGTTTGATTACTGCGGTCTGTTAGCCAGATCCAGTAAACAATCTTGGTAATGGACATACTTGGCGAGCTTCATCAAACTCTCGCAGTGTACACCGTCGCCACATTCCAGATATACCTGATTCGAGGTGAAATGAATCGAGCGTCGTGCGAGTGCTCTCTCCTGTAGCACCCACCCACGCTTGTTCAGAGGTGCTTCTTCCATTTCTTTGCCAAAGTTGTCGATAAACTTGCAGATGTAGCTGATGGCACCTGAAGGGGAACGAAGCGTCACAAAAGGTCGCTCCTCCCGTCGAGTCTCCAAGAAGCCTTCAGCTGATGAACCGGCTGAGCTGGCGGCAATGACGCAAGTGGCATTGCTAAAGACCTGCTGCATTCGGGCTGCCTCACGCTTCCAGTCTTCCTGGTCGTCCTGGATAATGCACAAGGAATCGATCCACAGGTACCTCACATTCAAACCACGTGCTATCCTGATCGCCTCTTGGAATGTACGTGGGAGACGACGAAAGTCGACTGCTTTGGCCAATTCCTTGATGTTGTCCTTCAAGGCACGGAACATCATGCCTTTGCCCCAGCAGTGGCTAAGGGCGACATACTCGTGTGACTCCATGGCCTCGCCTGCGATCAGCTGGAGCTTTGGTTTGTCTAGTGACCCTAGATCAATGACAACCAGGCGGCCGCGGCGGCCGCTCCTGTATCATACCCGCTCATGGAGCCTTGGACTTTCTGGTACCGACCCCCGATCTCCAAGGCCCACGGCTTCATCGAATACGAGAAGACCCTGCACGAGATTGCCACTGTGCGGACGGTGGAGTTCTGGGAGATCTTTTCGTACCTGAAGCGCCCCTCCTCGCTTCTGGTTGTGTCAGACTTTCACCTCTTCAAGAAGGGCGTTCGCCCAATCTGGGAGGATAATGTGAATAAGAAGGGTGGCAAGTGGGTTGTTCGGATGAAGAAGGGTGTGGCCGACCGGTACTGGGAGGACCTCATGCTCTCCCTCATCGGGGATCAGTTTGGTGACGCTAGAGAGGATATTTGTGGTGCCGTGCTCAGTGTAAGGAACGGAGAGGACTTCCTGAGCATCTAGACCCGAACGGATGGTGGCCGCGTCATTAAGATTCGGTAAGACCGAGACTAACTCTTCAATAGTGAGACCATGAAGCACGTCCTCAACTTCCCACCTAATACTCGAGTAAAATTTAAGGGCCATAACTCTAGTATTTAGCAATGAATGGCCATCGATGAGCAGCGCCGCGAAAAGGCGGGCCAGCACCATCACCACGATAAGCGTCACACGGGTAGCATGTCAAAGCAACCCTCGGAGCAATCCTAGTTGTAGCGCGTCCGGCGTTAGCATCCCTAACCGCCAACCTATATACTATATTTTCGATAAGTCGTTTTTTATATTCTGGGATTTATTAACCGGGTCGCCTTTGTTTTTTTAATTACTTACTTTTATTTATCTTCCCTTATCTCTATAATGCTAACTTTATTAGCGGTATTAGAGAGTTCTTCTAGGTAGGGCTACTTATAATATATTTATAAGGATTAGGGTTAGTAGCTAGGATGGGATAACTGGATGGCATAAGAGAAACTAATAGCTAGATAGGTATAGAGGGCGAGGCTAGTTTATATTAATATTAAGCTTTACTAAGGATATATAGGTAATATATTATATAATATAAGCTAAAGTATATATTAAGTATATAAAAAAGGATTAGCTATAAAATAACAATAATTTAAAAATATTAGCTTAAAAATTTAATATTAATTACTATATTAAAAGAGAGCATATTAATACTAATCTATTGGTTATCTTTACTTACCTTAATTTAGCTAATAATACTATTAGCCTTTTTATTATCCTTAAATAAACTACTTACTTTATTCCTCGCCTTCCGGGCTATCTTCTTTATTAATTTCTAAGCGACTAAACCTATTTTATTACCTAGGTTAGACTTTTTATTTCTAGGCCGCTAGGGCTACCCAGGTTGCCTAGGCACCTTATTATCCGAGGGTATTAATATAATCGCGAAGCTTATAATATATAAATAGTTTAAAAGCTCGATACCCTTTCTATGCTATATTATCCTCTAAAGTTAAGTAGTATAGTATTTTAATATATTATATTAACTATTAAACTCCCGAGAGTAAAAGGCATCTAGCTATATTACTAGGTTTCTAGAGTGAAACTATGAAAACTCCCGCTAAATTCTTACGACGCTAGGTATAGATAGGCCATATAGGCCGTGCCCGCATTAGCGGTTAACCCATCTAAGGCGATCGTTCTAGGTATTCTCTTGCCTAGCAGGAAGAGTAAACTAAGTATATTGCTCCTAAGCCGAAATTAGCGAGAATTAATATAGAAAGATACCCCGATGCATATGATTCGTGCCGGCGCATTCCCAAGGTTCTATAAGGCGTTACAGAGGTCCGGATTCCTCCCTAATATCACCCAAAACATCAGATATCCATGCCGCCCATAAAAAAAATAGCGAAGAGGGCTAAAGCCGGTCCATACTACTGATAAGTCGCATAAATGTGGCACGACCTATGACCTTATCTCTAGTGTTATTCCCTACATGCCTCTGAATAGGCTAAGTAATCTAGATATATAGGCGACGACGCGGCGCTAATATAGCCATCTAGCAGGGTTATACCTAGTCCGAGATTTCGTAGTGCCATAATATATATCCCGCGACCTTAGGCTTATTGGATCCCAGGGTATACCTGAAAGAGTTTAAAGTATTGCGTTTAATTCCATTTGTCTTATTCTAGGTTCGGCATTCTAGGCTTACCCGGGATCATTTCTAGTAAGAGTGATCGGGATAATTCTGCAATAGTGATCGGAACCCTACGACTTACGAGTCTATTCCCTAGCTGTTAAGTCTTGATTATTCGCCAGTATCGCATTCGGATGTTGCTTAGGCATACTTCTCGTAGTATCACATTTTTCTTCTAGTTAGTATAATAAGAGGTGGTCGCTAATCTCGTCCCCGACTACTATTTTATAGTGGTTAATAATCTCCCTCGTGATATCGAGGACCTATTCCTGAACTATTTTATCTTAAATAAAGGTATCTGATATACTATACTTAGGAGGTAAATTAGGCCGATAAAACTTATTGAATGCTTCGGTGCGCTTTAGGAGAATCTTATAGTACTTCTTAGAAAATACATCCTTGGTTAAGTTAATAAATTCGAGTAGGTTATTAGGCTATCAATTATCTATCTAGCTTCTATAATAAAGCTTTAAAATAATCTCATTATATAGGTCTATAATATAGGCCTTATCCCGATAAAGACCTTTTACTACCTTAGGCGTAAAAAAAGAGGCCATATATTATAACCTTTTCTAAAAGAGGGCAATCTCTACATAGGACATTTTTATTAGCTATTACGCCTACTATTAGATATCGCCTTAAGGAGGTTAGAAAAGCACTTACCACTATAGAAAAGGTCTACCTAACATTGGGAGGCTTTCCCGCTTAGGGCAGCGTGAGCTAGAACCAAGAGCTATGGCAAGTAGTGCCCACTAGGCTGGGCCGAGTATTGCCGATTGAAGTCTGCCGGTGCGTTGTATGCTTATGAGATGGGTGTGTAAGATAGTGGGCCTCAATGGCTGGATTAGGGTGAAATCGTAGATAGAAGGTAGGTCTCTATTGTGTGTAAGACTTCAACTTGCCGAGCCTTCCACGGTGGCTCGGCTATAGAGATTTCAGGAGGTCTCTATGCATATGATATCTAGCCGGGGTTATCCCGATTAGTCGGCGCCTTAATGGCCGACCTATATCCTTAAAATTGCCTCCCCTCCAGAGATCTTAGTCCCTAAGATCTAAGTAAATAAAAAAGCTTTAAGATAATTCCTTTAAGTCCTCTAGTCTATAGATAAAGCCCCGGTAAAAGCTCTTTAATATATTACCTTTAATATTTAAATTTTATCCTTATTTTCCTTTATTATAATATAAATAATTAAAAAATTACTTTATTAATTCTTTAATATTAATAGCTTTACTATATACTTATCCTTACTTTAGCTTATTAATACTTATT
>SSHR01000769.1:0-14477 GCA_006518225.1 Fusarium neocosmosporiellum | reverse complement strand
ATCCTAAATCAATCATTCTTACTCCTCCTCTATCTTCTAATTATTTATCCCTATTATTATATTAATATATATCTCTAATAGATATCTCGGGATAAACTACTTAACGATTTTCTCGCGACTATATAGTAGGTAAATTGCAAGATGCGAACTATTTATCAAACTAGGCGATCTCCAGGCAGAGCGGGGCTAATTATCCCCGGAATACGAGCGATGATTGGACAACGCTGTATCCAAATGAAGTCAAATATAATCTAGACCTCCTGATTTGATTTGATTTGGATAAATTTGGATTTGATTTATTTGTTTGCAACCTATCAGACAGTACGTGTATTCGGTCCATTGGTTGAATCAGTGTATTCGTGTTATGTTCGTGTTCTCGTTAAGTGTCTGCCCCTGAAGGACCTGCTTTTAATCTTAAGATCCTTGACCCACACGTGACACCCCACGTATTCAACACAACCCTGTTCTGTTCTACGCCCGCAAATGGCATTGTGCCTAATCCCATATTGGCTTATCTAAACGCGGAAGGCTATCCGCTTTACCCCTCCCCTAGTGCTAATTTGGGCCCAATTTACCATATCCGTCAAGAGCCCAACGGGAATCCCTCTTGTCCAACCATGACGCAGATAAGGTTCGCGGATCTAAATAAACATAAATTCCTAAGCGAGGTTGATCGTAGTCACTGCTGTATCCGTATTTCAATATTTTGTCCTGCACCTCCTGGCTTTCCAGGTGTATCTTTCAACTCCCTGAATTCTGCAATCATCAGCACAATATGGATTCTGAAATTGACCGTCCGATCGTCGAGTATGGATCCAGCGCAGATAATGATCCCAAAGCAGAACGTAATAGAGCGGAGGTGATCATTGACCCCGGCTATAAGCAAGAGCTCAAGCGTCAGTTGGGCCTGTGGGATGTCGCAACGTTCATGTACAATGAGGCCGGGTATTTGACAACTTCAGCATCCCCAATATCTTCAAATTGCTAACATGACCGTCTACAGTGCGTGGGTGTCAGCTTTGAATACCCTAACAATCCCATTCTACAATGGAGGTGAGTCTCTTGCCGGCTCGGCCTGTTAATCGATGCTAAACTTGCTGACAACAAAATAAAATGAAGGGTTTTCCTCAGCTATTTTCGGCGTATTAGGGCTGACACCCGTCATCTTATGTTTTGTCGGATGCCTGAGCGAGCTGATATCGACGTACCCAACCGCTGGGGGTCAGTATCACTTCGTGGCACTTCTTGCACGCAAGAAACATGCTCGTCTTCTGGTGAGTGCTCCCCTTAATTTTGGTTCGGAATATTATCTCGTGAGAACTGTCGCTGAACTTTCGAGGTAGAGCTTCTTATGTGGTTACATATCACTATTCTTCTGGATTTGCGCCTCGACCTCTGGTTTTCTTTCATTCTCCCAGCAGGTTTTCCAAATTGCGGCTTACTTTGATCCTCGAGTCAGCGATTATTCAAGATGGACCCAAGTTGCAGCAGCTTGGGCTTTGATCGTTTTCTCCTATTTCTGTTCGACATATTACGTTCGTCTTGTCACGTTGATGACAAACTTTCAGCGTGAGATCAATTGTGACAGCCCCTCCCCTAGCTAGAACTGACATTTATCTACAGTGTGGTTTACTATAGCCCTTTTTGTTGTTATCAACGTCCTCCTCTTGGTCAAAACCACGGACAAGAACCCTGCCGAGTAAGTGCCTGGGAGTCGGTGTTTTACGAGTTGTGCCAGAGCTAAGGCAGCAGTATAGACTTGTTTTTAGAACCGTGACGGTTAGCAGCGGGTGGGAAAATAAGCCCTGGAGCTGGATTATTGGTTCATCATATGTGAGTTCCAACTCCATCGAGATCATATCCGATTTTTCATGCTAAGCCATCCAGGTGTTTTATTGCTTTTCTTCTGTACGTCCCTATCATATCCATGCCCCTTGAAGCAGAACGTTGGAGCCCTTACGGAAATGTTGTCGTAAAGCTGGACGCCGTTTCGCACCTTGTTGAAGGTAGGTAACAAAAGCCGAATCATGGACACGAGCTTACAGGTGATAGATATGGAGGAGCCCCGACGAGATGCGCCTCGAGCCAATTTCATTGGAGTCGCCATCAACGGCTTTTGGTCAGTCTCACTGGGCCTTCGCAATTTTATTTATTCCGCATTTCTCTGGACACTGCCTGATAGATATCTAGCCTCATTCTTATTATCATTGTCCTTGGATTTTGCACCGATCTTAGTTCGGCAATCGAACTTGCGCCAAAGTAAGTATGTCCACCTTCGCAAGAGACAGTTCCGCTGATGATTTATAGCTTCCCGTTGATTGCAATACTTGACCATTCAATAGCAAATCGCGCGGCTGCGGCATTTCTATGTTCAGTGTGCTATGTGACACTGGTAGGTCTTTCAGTATCGGATCGACATGTCCGGTGCTAGCTCTGACCTCCATGCGTAGATCATCGCTGGCCCAGGATGCATCCTTATCACATCCAGAATTATCTTTTCTCTAGCAAGAGGTACTTACTTAAACCTTAATTCTATTTCTTTCGATCCATTGTTAACAGTATAATGCCCTCAGACAATGCGATGCCTTTTCACGAGCTGTAGGTCCAAGTTACCCTCTAGGGAAATATTTGATTCTTACGGGCAATAGATTCTGCAAGGTTCATGATCGCTTTAAGACACCTATCAATGCTAGTATCTTAGCTTCGATCATACCTGCCCTCATTTGTTTAATTTATGTCGGCAATACCACGGCTTTTTTTGCAATCATGAATACGACGTCTATCTTTGCCCTCATGAGCTTTGGTATGTGAACTTCCTGCTGCCTCTTCGATATGTTTTCGATTATTAATTTTACCTTTAGTCATGCCAATTGCACTTGTTATCGTGCGTGGTAGAGATAAGCTTGCGTCTCGACAGTTCAATATGGGACGATACGGAATCATCTGCTACTACGTGGCTACCATCTTCGGGGGGTTCTACATCATCGTATTGTGCTTCCCTGTCTACATTCCAGTCACTGCTCAGAACATGAGTATGATTTATCCGCTCTCCTCGCACTTCAGGTCCAGCTGCTGATTATTTCTAGACTATGCCTCAGTCGTCATGGTTGCCGGGTTCATAATTGCGGCTTTGATCTGGGTTTTCCATGCCAAGAAGAACTACTCAGGACCTGTGAGTTGCTTCATTTGAGCATTTTCGCCCATCACCCTTTTTCTAATCTATAATACCTAGTTGATCGAGTTGCACGGGAAGGACATTTCCTCACGCACGGTTGACCTTGAGGAGGCTGGAATGTCTAGCGCACAGCTGAAATCGACCAAGCAACATGGTCAATGACCATGTCTTATGGCAGTAGGAGCTTCTAAGAGACTAGTTATTGTGCCACCTTGACGTCTTGAACTGATTAGTACTGGAAAGGATGGGAATATGTATTTGAGACTGTAGAGGCATGCGACACTGGCATTGACTATCGGCGGTATACTTATCTAATTCCGGTAAGAGAAGAATAAATATCATGTGCGAGAGGTTATTATACCGCTTTTCACCATATTTGTGATTATTAATGGCCCGCCTGCGAAGTACGGAGCTGACAGCACGCACACACACACATGTTGCCCAACACCATCGTGGCGAATTAGACAAACCTAAATACGGACCAATTAGAGCTACTGTATTCGTGAAAGATAAGGTGTGTTTCTGATCTAGCTGAATCAGGCATAGGCTATCAGGGAATAAACAGACACGAATAATTGGCTGGATGGTGACTTGTTTATCTTGCCGGGATATGTCGAGATATGATAACGGTGCTGCACAAGGAAGACTCGGCAACAGCTTATCTGAGTTCCGTATTTCTGTTCCCCGTCATCCCGATGATTCAACCCCCTTGAAGCAATCCTTATCTCAACAAATCATATACTCCCACCCCCCAGCTCAGCCCCTTCGACAGCTTATCAGACTAGAAAGCTCTTCATTCTTCTTCTCCTGCATCACTGAATTCGGGATCGGGCACATTAATGAAACATTAACTATTCTGTCTTAACTTTACCTCTCATCTTCATCATCTTTCCAAGGATGAGTGAACCTACTATGAGGCCGACTAAGAGGACGCGCCGCGTCCAAAAAAGATCGCGCGAGGGGTGCCTAACCTGTCGGAGGAGGCATCGCAAATGTGACGAGCGCCATCCACATTGCCTCTTGTGTGCGGTAGATGGTGTGCAGTGCGAAGGGTATTCGCCACGGTTCGTTTGGAAGAATTACACCTCTTCAGGCTTGGGAACAGCCATGTCCTCCTCGACCAATGACTCTGCTCACGGCCATGACCCGAAAGACGCCTCCAGTTCTTCAGACTCGTCTCAACCAGCTATAAGCCCGCCGAAAACCCAGGCTGATACACACTCTTTTCTACCTTTTGGTTCGGACGGCACAATGCAGTTTAATCCTACATCGATGATGGACCTATCCCTTTCAAATCTGGTCCCATCAGCTCAATTCGATGGCTCTGAGTGGCTTCTGTCAGGAATGGCTGCACTCAGTGAATCGGAATTATCGGCTGTGGTCCAGTCCAGTAGTTTCCAGGCCGGAGAACCCTCTGAAGCTTCCGGATGTAGCGACTCATATTTCTCTCCGACCTCGGCAATTGCAGGAAGTAATGATGAGCACTTTGATAGCCATCAATTGATCATGGCTCCCAACGACATCACCGAACATTTGGATCTCGGTACCCCGATCGACAGTTATACCCCAGGAAGCGAAGGGTCGGCTCAGGATGCTACCAGATCCCTCAATGCCCAAACCCAATGGTCTCCTGAAAAACCTCTTGGCTTTGCTTCTCACGTCCTAAGGAATTTCTCAGACCGATTGAATTTTGAGTATTGTGAGTTTCCTTATCCCTTGCCCAAATGCAAAAAGACACCGCTGACCCAACCACTTAGTTGTTGTGCAGCTGCCTGCCCTAACAGTAGCATTTGACGATCCTACTCGTAACCCTTACCGTTCTCTCATCTTACCGCTTTGCTTCCAGCACGAACAATTGTTGCATGCTGCGCTAGCTATCGCCGCCTTACACCGGTGGAAAGCCGGTCTAGCAGACGTTTCCGAAGCATTCCGACATAAGGTACGACAAGGATAGTGGGAAGCCCCGAAGGAGCAAGATAATGACAAAATGTAGGAAAAGTCGTTGAGCTTGTGTTCGAAGTTTCAAGGGGACGCTCATGAACAGACCATCCAGGTTCTAGTCAAGTTCATGGTGCTAGTTGTCTTCGAGGTACGGATGCTGTATCCCAACCGGCAAGCCATGATTCCCTATCCCAATGAATTAACAAGTTACCTTAGATTTACAATGATGGAAATACACAAAGAGGGTTAAGAGAGCTTCAGCACTGCATCGACTCGTATGGGCATGCGGGTATGGCCGACTACGGATCAGGTATGATCAGTATAGGACACCAGGGCGCTTGCATCCTCGCTGCAACAATAAAGGCTCGGGAAGTTCATCTCCTAGAGAAATCTCCTCTTGGTGAGTAATGGTCTGCTCCTTTACCCGTTTAAAATATTTTTGTCAAAGACTAACTAAATCGAATCGCATAAGTCTGGGCAGATCATATAGAGAGCTCGAGGGTCGATACAAACGACAGGGCCGATACGACCATCGAATCCGTTTGTCGAAGCGCGCATTTCGATACGTCCTTCTCTTTTGAGCACTTCTGGGGATGCCACGAGGATGTGTTCGATTTCATTAGCTCTATAACGCGCTTTTCCCTGGTACTCAGAAAGCACAATACGGATGTCCGCGATGCTTTACTCAGCAGACCCCATCTGTTTGCTACTGCTCAAAGACTTGAGCAGGCCATCTTACAATGGGAGCCTTGTACTAATTTGCCCGTCGACTCAGCTCGACGGGACGTTTCAATGAAGAGCTCGAGCATTTTTAGGGATGCGGCGCTTTTATATTTCTATAGGCTGATCTTGGACGCCAGTAACAGCGACGCCAGAGTCCAATCAACCGTAAAGCATCTACTCAATACCTTATGTTAGTGCTGAATATACCTTACCTGAGTACAATGGGCCGGGCTAACTTTTGTAACCAGCACACGTGCCAGCCGACGACCATGTCAACACCTGTCTGATATGGCCTTTGTTCATAGTCGGCTGTGAGCTCGTGGATTCAACTACACGCACAATGATGGTTCACCGGTTCCACACAGTCTTTGATGCTTGCAGGAATGCGGCAGCACTCTCGGCTCTAGAGATATTGGACACTGTCTGGCATCACCGCGATGGAGAGAACGGCGAAATAAATGAGAGACTTGACTGGCTCACAATCGTGGGTTCTTGCAGCGATAGCGGCCTGTCGCTATTTTGACGTCGTTGCCATGAAAATCACAATGTATATCCTACAAAAGAGCGCAATCGTTACATACGAGCAGCTGTGGCCTTTCTCAGTACACGGGATGTGAATGATAATTGTATGGACGGCTACGCTGCACTCCTGTAGAGAAGCTTTCGAGCAAATTCCACCTAATAGAACACCAAGAGGACTGAAAGAGAGTCTTTGACGCACGGGAGATGTATAATAGACCGGTGTTGTGATGCCATCAGGTGACTTTAAATAGCTTCGTCTTCTAAGACGTACCACTGACCTCCTCCGGCTCAGATGAGGATAATAAGTTCTCAATAACACTACTCTATTGCTTAACTACGTTCAATGCATGCTAGAATCTCGGGATCTCAAGAATTGAAACCAGAAAACATAAGCTTCAAGCTGCGCGTACATCGTCCATAGCTAGAAGAAAAAAATATAAAGAAAAAACAATTTCCACATAGCTAGTACAGAAATTGAGTACCCAGATCAGACAAGTCCTCGCCTTCATTCCTTAGCCAAGCCTTCGGATCGCCGCCATGGTAATATCCTGCTCCTGGCTTGCTAACGCAGTATCCCAGCATATTTTGGATCTCTGCCGGCTTTGCTCGGACCACATCACGAGGGACAGAAAGATACATGTTCTCCTCCTGACGAAGGTACCCCTTATTATAAAAGAACGTGTAAAGCACTCGCGTCTGATCCGCCGTGCTGTTGCGTCCCCCAGCGTGATACAGGCCGCCTACGATGAGAAGGCATGACCCAGCCGTCATCTCGGCGTATATGATCTCGTCTCGGCGACGGTTCGGGTTTTCGCTGGCGGCCCATAAATGGCTCCTTGGAAGGACCTCGGTAGCTCCGTTCTCTTTGGTTGCGTCTGTTGCAGCCCAAATAGCAGTGATCTGAGACTCAGGACCTGGATGAACAGTGTGGTTGAAAGTGTCGTCTCGATGGAGGCCTTGAGCTGGGTTTCCTGGCATACATTTGATCGCCAAGGCAGCTGCGAGCTGGGGCTTTGAAACCGCACGATAGCAGGGCTCCCCAAAATAGAATTGGAACTCCTCCGAAAGCACTGAGTCGAGAACAGCATGGACTATAGGGTTCATCAGCAACTTATCAGCCGCAGTTGATTTCCCTACGATATCGATACGCTGGCTCTCCGCAGGGAATGTAAGCTTGAAAGCCCCTGCCTCCCCAGCCTTCGACTTTGTTGCCAGCGCTTGGTTGAATCCGGGTTGAAGCTCGGTCTCGATTTGCTTCATCAGGTCCACACTTTCCAAGTCCTTGATGATGACGCCTCCATCACGATGAAGCACCTGGACGATCTCATCGACTGATGCATCTCTGTCCAAATACACAAGGCCGTTGCTGAGGGAACCCATGGTTAACGCTGGAGGAAATTCCCAACGTAGTGAAGATCTTGAATGACTATGCTTTCTCGATGCAAAAGGTGCGATGAAAAACTGAACTCGTTTTTGTTGATTATAGAAGTGGACTTCTCTTCGAAAATTTATGGTACCGTAATCTCCAAATGAAGAGATAAAGGATTCAGCTATGGTAAGTAGAAGATTGATTAGATTGTCCGTAATAGGAAATGAAGTACGCGTAAATCTAGAATAGATATCGACTGTACCTCCCAATCATTGTGTTCTACCATCTCTTATCAGGCGTACAAACTTACTCTTTATAGTAATCCCAAGCGCGGCTATTGAGACCAGACTGCTCCAACTTTACGCGGGAGCATCGCCCGAGGTGTTGGCAGGAGAAAAAAAAAAGACCCATTCAAGTTAAGCACGCATTCGTCGTCGTAGATCACAAAATCTTATGATAGGCCAGCTAACACGTTAGATTTCACTATTTATCCAGGAAGATCTACTTCAAAGAAGTTATCAAACACCACTCACACTATCCATTGTCGCTCGGTATCCTTTTCAATTATCAGAATGGCAATCGTTTCAAACACCAAGACACCCAAGCTTACTACACTTGAGCCTGGTGCAACAGTTGATGAAATTGTCAGTGTTGTTAAACGGGATGGGGCTTGTGTTCTAAAGGGCCTGTTTTCAGCCGACGTGCTCTCGAAGGTCAAAGCTGAGGCACAAGCTGCGCTCGATAGTGACGTGCCGACGGACGGGACCTTCTTCCCCCAAGAGACGCGTCGGACCTACTCTCTCGTTCAAGCATCACCAACATTCTCGTCAGAGGTTCTCATGAACAAGACGGTTCTTGGAGTTGCAAACAGCTTCGTCACTTCACGTCATTCGTACTGGTCGGGAACCCGGAGAACGGCGGTGTCTCCTCCACAAGTCTCAGCAACTGGTGCATTGGTTCTGGGTCCCGGGGCCAAAGCTCAGGAGTTTCATCGTGACGATCACTGCTGGCACGTTACCCGTCCTGCTGTCGACACCTACCAGGACGGCCGGGACGTTCAGCTTTCGGTCCTTATCGCTGCGTCCCGCGCTACGCAGGCAAACGGGGCAACGCGGGTCATTCCTAAGTCACATCTTTGGGACGACGAAAGAGAACCGAAGTGGGAGGATGGTGTTGGCTATGCTGAGATGGAGGTCGGATCGTGCCTCTTCTTTCTCGGATCCGTCTATCATGCGGGAGGCGAAAATACGACAAAGGATGAGTACCGCCATCTGTACGCCGTTGGATACCTTCGTGGTTATCTCCGTCAGGAGGAAAACCAGTACCTTGCCGTGCAGCCTGATACCGCCAAGTCGCTGCCGCACGAAGTTCAAGATATCATAGGCTACAGCGTAAGCGCTCCATTTTGTGGTTGGGTCAAGTTTGATTCCCCGGCAAAAATGCTCCGAGGCGGCGTGCTTCGGCCGACGGATTTTTATTGAGATTGTCATGTGCTAGGGCTTGGAATCTTATGTAGCCTTTTATCAATCTATCTATTATGATGAGTGTTCTAATCTTTTAATACTAGAACATACCTACCTACGTTGTCAGTGATCCAGTTTCTTTCATGGCTGTGTCTCTCCTCTCGCCTACAAACATGGTATGCTTAATTATGGTAGAGTTATAGTTACCTTCTTTTGTGAAGTTAATAAAGCCATCGCCGCCGCCCCTCGTGCCATCAACCTCGGCTTGGGCTGTTACCACCCGCTCAGCTATACTGGTCATGCCATGTTGGCCAGCAAGGGGTTCCCATCTAAGCAACCTATGTGAGAGGAAACATATAACCACAAGCCGCTGCAACTAGCCACTATTGATCGTTCACTAGCGGTGGCAACGAGAGATTTGAGCAGTCAACACAGGAGCCGAAGACACTTGAGGCCTAAATTAATTGTCCACAAAGACGGCCGAAAGGTTTCCCTAGTCTTTAGTTAGCAAAGGGCTGATTTCACAAGCTCGTGAAGAAGTCCAATGTTCCTAAGGTAGTGATAAATCCCGAAGCTGCCAAAGCCGGTCTCCCTGGGGATAGAACCTTCAAGGCAGAAGGGGAACACTTTTTAATCATATCTTCTACTGATTAGACCTCATATAATTTTCGTTTTCAATGATAAAACGGTTCTGTCAGACCGCTGAGTCTATTTACTGCTCATGGGAAGGATTGTCTAGTCTAACCACTATTCTAATTCTTTGACTCAGAATGCATGCATTTGTTTACCAAGGATCCAGAGTCATCTCCGTCTTCTTGGAAGCCCCGCCTAGCCACCGGCCAAAAGGGTCAAGTGCTCTGGTGGGCTTGTTTTTGAATAGCTCGTCAATCTGCTGCATGATCTCAGGTGTGACCTTATGAGCCACCTGGACAGCCTATTTTTCAAACGTTAGTCCCGATTAGATGTTCCTGGTTGACTATTCTACTAACCTTGACGTTTTCAGTGATCTGAGAGGGCCGAGACGCCCCAGTCAGGATTGAAGATACGTTGGGATTCTTCAAAATCCAAGCCAGAGCGAGTTGAGCGCAGGTACAACCTATTGACGTCAACAATGCTGTTTCTAAAAGAATTATAGGAATTTATTACCCAGGGAGTCAGCGATTTTAATGAGCCCTCTGACACTTTGGAGGTAACCCTTTCCAGCTAAGTTGGAGTTAGCACAACTGAAATCGCTGACCCTGCCATGATTTGTCTTACTCTCGCTGTCTAATATACCATGATACATTGACATAACGGATCTATCCTCCTTGAAGCCGGTATCAGATGCTAATCAATGGTACAAATTAGCAGCTGGATAACGACAGAAGAGAATATCTAGAATCGGGCTACAAACACAGCCGGGAGTCTTTAGGAATCCCATCGCATAATTTACCGGTCAACAGGCCGGACGCCAGAGGTGACCTGTAGACTGTCAGATAATGGCCATTTCATTTCAGTTGTGGAAGGACTGACCAGACAGTAGAGCCATACTTATACCGGCGGAATAGCAGAGCATACTCCTTTTCCACTCGGTGTCGGGAGATGATTGAGTATTGCGGCTGTTCCACAACTGGTGGGACAAGGTTCAACTCTCTTGCCACAGCCAAAGCTTCGGATATTTCGAAGGCAGACCACTCCGAGGTGCCCCAGTAATGGGCCTTTCCCTGGGTGACAATATCGGAAAATGCACGGACTACCTCGGACATTGGTGTTAAATAGTCAGGCCGGTGCGCGTAGACAATATCCACATATCCCAGGTGTAGCTTCTCTAAAGACCGGTTGATAGATTCCAACACTTTCTTTCGAGAAAGACCAATATCATTAGGGCCATTCTGGCCAACGTTAGAGCTTGTGAGCTAAGTATTTCATGGTATCACTTACGCCTCCTTCGAAAATCTTGGTCGATATGACGAAATCCTTTCTGGGCCAGCCAAATTTCTTCAACGCTTGACCAATCTCGACCTCAGCCTGGCCTTCGGCGTAAGACTCAGAGGTGTCGAAGAAATTGATTCCGCAGTTCCAGGCTTCTTCCATACATTTTTCAATGACGGAACTGTCCTTGACTTGGCCCCCAACAGTATACCAACTGCCGAAGCCGATAGCTGAGACAAGAAGACCGGTGTTCCCGAGAAACCGGTATTCCATTCCCTTGGAGTCAAAATCGGGGAAAGGCATGATGATTGATGGCGGGTTGCAAATGAAGGTGATTCAACCGGTGAGAATTTAGAATGCAGAATCAAGCGTATGCAAAAGATTGACTTCTCTCACACTTTGATCCATAGCAAGGTTTTAAATATTGAGTTGCTGAACTCATGATACTTGCAGTGCCTATGGTTCCCCATCTGACGATGTTTACCGCGACTAGACTTTCCCAAATAGGCAATCGTATCCTTATCATCCTTATCATCACAGTGATCAACCTTTCCGAATCTAACAAGCGCTAACCTAGCGCGTGTAAGATACTTCTCACCGTTTTCGTACCCAATATGTTCCTCGGTAAATACCCAATTCATCTAAACATCCTCCCAGCATTACGAAAGAAGTATCTAAGAACTTATGGCGGGTAATGCAGAACGTGCGGTTGATTGAGCCTAACGGGAGACTACGCACATGAGGCCTTGTATGTACTAGTACAAGCCCAGTTTTGTCCGCGCTACTTCGTAAGATCTAGTATCTTCGAGTGTCTTGGAACATGTATTGACTTTGGGATCGGTTAAGCATACTTTCAAATGGCTCATCGTGGAACTAAACATACTCTCATCAATCTGGACTATTTTGGTGAACATTTCAGATATTTCATCAGTGCCCTCTAGTAATAATTGGCTACGCGGAAAATCTGAGTCACGGTCCTCCCTTAGTCCCATTTATATTGTTAACCCCTGGATGAAGGACGCACTATCCATAATGCATAATATGAACGCGTCTATCTTTCCTTAGTCCTTCACACGTGAGCTCTTAGCTTCAAGTCGGCTCTTGATAGGCAGTTAGCTCCGTACCTTATTTCTGCTGTGATGCTGTCCTCGCCTTCCCGCACGACGTTCTCGTCCAGCTCTGGATGATTGCTCCAAACAGGGTGTGAACAATAGGCTATCAATGGATCCTATCGACTCCTCATCTGAGCGCTGTATATCTCGGAATGTGTCTACGCCAGTGCTCTCTTGAAAGCCAGCAGAACAGTGCTGGTTTGAGGAACGCCGATACACTTCATCCCATGATAGACGAATGGCCTTTGACAAATGAGTAGTTAATGTGTAAGTAAGCGGCATTTCGAAGGCTTAGAATAAGGGTACATAAAGATTAAACGAATTCCATAGTTGTTGCCTTGGAATCATGTTAAAAGGGAAAGGACCATTCGTTGAGCGGGCTGAAGAAAAACAGATCCGCGGGTAGATTAACTAGAAAAGGGGGGGTGGTGTTGGCCGATTGCCCATCCACGTTATCTGCCTGTAATTAATTCCGCTGCGATAAGAATAAACAAACGGGAACAAATCATCCATTGATTGGTTATCGCAAAATCGCCTTAGAAAACTGAATATCTGGCAGTGGCTATGGGTTACGCCAGGTGGTCTCAACCAATTAGCTACCATGCAGTACCCACCTACTGTTGGAGAAGTGGCTTGTATCTCCTTGACTGCGCGAAGACTGCCAACGCGTACCGGACAGGGGTCTGATCCAATCAAAATGAGGGAAATGAGGGGTACTTCTTTTCCCACCTAATTTCTATGGTGATACTTGTCAAAGCAATCCGATGAGTTAGATAATGGAACATCACACAGCTCACAGCCGTACCGCGATTGGGGCGCCTTCTTCTTGCCCCTATTCCCGTTTATTGAGGCCAAGGCCCGGTCTGCTGCTTGTGATCTCGCAACACCACAGCGATGGCCTAGGCAGGCGTGGCAGCGGCTGCTCTTGGTCCGGCCTCTATAGATAAGCTTGTGGCCCGGGTTGTCGAGGTCCGTTGCCGGTTCTGTATCGCTTCCTTCCTCGAGATAACGGACTGTAGGCTGCGATGAGGGCATCCACAAGGCACCCTCTCCACGCCGCTTGTGACTTGTATCTCTTCCAACTTGGGTTTCCGTATAGCTGCAATAGATAGCTGTTAACGAGGGCAGCATCGAGGAGGAAGGTCCAGGCTAGAGCCTGCCAAGGGCCCCGACGAATGCGGTGATCATAACCTAGCGATGCCCTCAGTTGGTCTCCCCGGTCCACATGATTCATTTCGTCGTTGTAAGTAGCAGCAAAAGAAGGAATCTCGAATTCCTTCACAGCTTCCTCACCAAAAAAACGCTGTATCGGCCGTGCCCGGGCTTCCATTGTGTTTGGCCTCTTCCTCTTCCGCATGACAAGCTCGTCTCCCTTGAACACGGAAGTCAGGAAGAGCACGAGGGCGTTATCCTTCCACGCGATTTGGTTCACCTGCCAAGCCAAGGGACAAATTAGTAGGGAAATCACACGTAAATATATCTCAAGACCTTGCCTTGTGATCAACTGTTGGGGCTATTCGAAGCTCGCCAAACCGAAGAAGGTTACGGCCGGCAGTGTCATCAGCTTTGAGCTGTACGAAGGGCTTGAACATGCCACAGTTGCGGCGGGCTGTGCCTGTGGCCCCGTGGCCTAGCCGGCGAAGATGTGTGAAGAGATTCGCAGATGAGAAGAGGTTATCGATGAAGACGTGATATCTGGCTTTTGGCAGCTTATTAACTAGGGCAACGACCACGCTCTGAGTCGGGTTGAGAGGCGTATATAGATCTCTTCGTCTCTGACTGCGTAGTTGACCAGAAAACTGGCTCTTCTTCCTTGGGTGCCGGCGCGGCTTCTTTGGAAGACTAACTGGTCCATATCTCTTCTTTGGCTGGTGCCAAATCCACCGTAAGAAGCCTTTTTGAGCCGTAACCCAAGACTTGAGGCCGAGGGGCGTAGGTTTGTTAGGGACCTTCGTTGTCTCGTATGACCTTCCTGTGAAGCGGGTCATACACTCATCCACAGCGATATTCGTGCCCGGGACCCATAGCGAGAGAGACATCCGTTGTATGTGCTCAGACCAGTCATCAACGGCTTGGAATACCTTCGGCAGCTGTGTATCGGCGATGTTGAACGGGTTGAAGACTCGTATGTGCCGTTGAAGAAGCTGAAAGCGGTCGTACGTAAGATATTTACGTATGCTGTGGTCGGCATCTTGATGCCCCGGCGCAGAAGTCTCCCAATGGCTATGGATCGTTGATTCCTTGTGAATTCCTATGTAAAT
>SSHR01000768.1:0-37916 GCA_006518225.1 Fusarium neocosmosporiellum | reverse complement strand
TATAAAAGCCCTAAGTCCGAAGTCACGTGACCTTTCCTAAAAGGGTAATATAGCCTAAAAAGAGCAATATTACACGCGGGTCGGAAAAATGGTCTGACCCCCTCTCCCCTGGAGAGGGGGCGACGAAACCCGTAACTGCGTCGAAACCGTAACTGCCTTCGCGATTATAATTACGCCACAAATATATCAATTCACATAGTATATCAATAAAAATATATCACTAGAAAGCTATGTATCTGATTAATTGAAAATATTAGTTTGAGGCATTTTTGTGTATTCACTGTGATGTTGTGTGTGAGTTATGTCCGACCTCGCCGGCGCGGCCGCGACCGCGGGGCAGGGACTTTGACGCCGCCCACCACAGCCGAAGGGTCGCCTTCTTCCTCATCTGAATAGCGATTTGGCATACGATCGTAGCCCTATCCGCCGTAATTGATCTTTGGTATTTCTTTCTTATCTTGATATGGATTTTCGAGGGAGAATAGTCTTTCTGAGATATTCAAAATATACTGCGTTGAAGCTTAAGTTTGTGTGCATGTAATGATCTCAACCCCGTTACTATTGGAGTCTTCTTCGTTGCGTAATGGCGGCAATTCCGGCGATAATGATACCGGAAGGAAATCATCGGGGATATCTTCTTGGTGCTCTGAATCTTCAGCCTCGTCGTTAGCCTCGCGTAATGCGGCTCTACGGCCCCTTTCTTGGCTCCAAGTCAGGACTTTAGGGACGGCATCTAGGGTCGATTTTGGCATCGTTGTGAAGAGGAAAGACCGGAGATTATCGTTAGTATTACTCTAGATAAGTCGAAAGCGTTCCTGTTCTTCAATTTCATGTGGATCGACCATAGATTGTTGTATTTCCTTCTATTGAGCGGCTTCTCTAGCTGCACGGGCTGCCTTCTCCTTCGCTGCTGCTCGTCCTCGAAGTGTAGGTCCGTCTCCCTTCGGCGGCGCTTCCTTCGCCCGTAATTCATGGAACCAAGTATCCTGTGATCTTTTTTGACGGTTGAATTCCTTATTCCAGTCCTTATGAGCACGGTCTAAAGCCATCTTCCTCATCTTAGCGATAGAAAGAGCGCCGCCGTCAGGGTTGATGATATGGCGCCGTGACTTAGTCCGGCGACTTGCCACTCGAATCCGCTCTTGCTGCTACTTTATAATCTCTTTCTGCGCTAACTTTGCAATGATTGCATAGTCTAATGATGCCTCAGCGTGCTTAATAACAGCCCTAGTTGGGCTACTAAGAATAGCAAGCTTCTCATGTACTGAAATTAAGTCCTTCTTCGCTTTCCTAGGAGTCATAGGGCTTAGCAACTGAGGGAAGAGTGGTTCCTTCGTATCCTTTACTGACTGACGTAATGGTTCGAGGACAACTTCTCTATCTATGGGCCATAAGCCAGACCTTTCCCAACCAGTGACGATGTAGTAGGACCGGAATGCTGACCTATATAATCGATTCCATTGGTTGAGGAACTCAAATCTAGTTATCTGAAGGCCGCCGCCGGTCAGGAAGTCGTTGAGGGCGTGTCTTTGCTCCCGTTTAAGGTGTAGATAGACTCCCACGTCAAGGGGTTGAAGAAGGTGACTTGTGTGACTAGGGAGTTGATAAGGAATGATGTCGAACATTTCACAATACCAGATGAACTCAGGGTCTTCATGAGCAGCGAATCCATCCATAAGAAGAAGTCTCTTAACCGGTGACGACTTGCGAGTCTTCTTAGACGCCAAGAACGCGATTTTTTGAGTCCACTTATCCCTCGTCAAGTCAGAATCGTAACCGAACCAGTCTTCAATAGTGAACCCGTCAAAAGAAGAGGATTTTGCGAAGGAATGACGATTGAAGTGTTGAAGCCACTGGAGGGCACGTTGACTGTTGTTGAACCCTGTTTCTGTGTGCGTAAGGACGACCTTTTTATCTATATCGGCAAAGGCGTATTCTTCAAGTAAAGACTTAAGGGCGAAGATTAGGAAAGACGGAATTGCTTGACCAATGGCGTTGATATTATCGATAGAAGTCAACGACTCCTTATTCCCGGGTTGAAAAGTAATAGGCCTTGAGTTCTTCTTCATTCTAGTTGAGAAGACCCTAGGACTGTTATTCACCCATCCTATTCGTAAGGGAGTCTCATCGAAATTCCAGTTATTTTGAGGCAAGATTCCTTCTTCTTTGATAGTCTTTTCATAGCCGTTGAACCATATGTTAAGTCGTTTAATGTCAGCTTCGGCGCCGGCACGGGTGACTTCCTTGACCTTCGGCACCTTACACTGTAGCTCGTCGTGCCGCTTCTTAAAGCGACGAACCCACGCTTTGGAAAGTGCAGTCTTAGGACCTTTAAGTCGATATTTCCTTATGAAGTTGGCGTAGTTGTGTATGTAAGTCTCTGTGACGGCGAAAGAAGTATTCTCAACGTTGCGGATATACTCGACTAAGGCGCGTTCTTCGGCGGCTATGAGCGCCCCAGGACGACCTCCTTTACTGACTTTCTTATTTATTGAAGGGAGCGGCTTCCCAGCTTTCAGGAGATATATATATTTCTTCGTAAGAGACAACTTAGCCCTATATTGAGCGGCAACTTCAGGAATAGAGAGCTTCCGCGGTAGAGCGGGGTTGCCGCGAGTTGTCCGTGTGACGCAATCGCCGGATAGATAGGCGCGGGCAGCACGAGCCGCATCCTCACGCGATTTATCTATAAATGGAGATATAGTGAATTTAGATAGTAGAATTGATGTATTCTTAATTTGGAAGCGATTGATGAAGAATTGATGAAGTTGTGTGTTAGTGACGTTGTGTGCGGCAGTTACGGTTTCGACGCAGTTACGGGTTTCGTCGCCCCCTCTCCAGGGGAGAGGGGGTCAGACCATTTTTCCGACCCGCGTGTATAACTCCTTGATATCTTGCTTATATAGATGTTATTGTAGCCTTCTACAGGGACACCTGTACCCCTGTCAGGATCAGTTTCCGCCCCCAACGGTACATCAAACGTGTAAAAGGTCTCTTGGCAAACGGTTACTGCCTGATGAATGTCAGTCGGATAAACATTAATCAACTACCGACATGTGAGGTCCCTTGTGCCACCACATTAACCCCCACCACCATACCAAGTTGGGGCGGTCTTGAGCGCTTACACCTAAGACATCCCAAGCTCGAGATCTCGCCTCTTTTTATTTTTCTTCCCGCGAAACCAGCTATTGGAACTAGTCAACCCATGGAACTCATAGCTCCAGCTCTAAAACCCCTCAAGGCAATAGTCTGGGGAGATATGGCCGTGGCCTCTCTCAATGTTGGGCTGGTCTGCGAGGTAGGCAGAAAAAGGCTTTTTCTACGTCTTTCCGCTGACAAGATTATTTTAGAATTACATGCTAGTTATTGACGATGGGAACTTGGATGCGGCAGCTCAGAATTTGAAGCAAAAAGGCTTTCGGGAGACTCCTTGGTCTTACGGCTCCCGCGATGATCCAGCACTATACACAGACCCCAAGATGAAGCAGATTCATCGTCTGATGGCCCAAGAGTACAACAATCTCGATAAACACTCATTACGCTTCCGGTTTCCCACCGAAAAGCAGGCAAAGGCGAGGGTTGTACTGTTGCCATCTTCATACGCCCACATCTCGACCACATCAACGTCGGAGGATAGGTTCACCCGCAAGGATAACATCTTCTACCCGGACGCACCGCTTCTCCTTGAGAGCTTCGTTCGGACGATAGTCAAAGAGCCCGAGATGAGTCAGTGGACCTCGAATCTTGAGATGTGGGCCATTACCTACCTCTACGGGGACCTGATGCTGGACGACGATGTCTTGGATTCCTGCGATGATGATGAGGTCAGGGCTTGGTTCAACGAAAGCATACAGAGAGAGGAGGGTGGAATAGATAGGGTTACCTGCACAAAGCGACTTGGGAAAGTTGGGTACGACGAAAGCCTGGCGAGGTAGAGATAGGTTGATCAGGTCTGGTGAAATCGGCCATGACTTAATGAGCATGCATCATTAATCTGGTTATAATTTAGCGTCATTTAATCTCATCGCAACTGCACAATAGAATACCCCTAGGTAAGGCCAGTATCTCCTGTCAAGTTGATCATGGTGATTTGTGGCCAACTCTCGCCCGGATAAATACAGAGCTTCTCAAAATGTGGCAGCAGACGTTGGAATTGACACCAAGCCCTCTCTTTTGACAAGTACAGCTTATGCTTCCCTTTGCAGGCGAATAGCTGATGGTGTCAAACAAATTCTCCCTGTATCCCCCTTCAAAAGTTGACTTGAACAAGTTGACCACCTGTTACACCTTCCAACCCCTTGCCAGTCGTGACAACAAAAAGGCTGTCTCCATCCTTGCTGAAGGTAATGCTAGTCGCCCCAGCAAGTGTCCCGTTGATAAGAACAGTCTGTTCACCATCAGGTGCGATCTTGAGCAACAAGTCGGGAAAGCAACCAATAAACGCGTTCCCATCTTGATCTAACGAAAAGTCGTCGGGGGCAATTTTCGTGCCGGCCGGTGCTTGCCAAATGACTTCGATGTCGCCAATTTTGTTGCCAAACTCATCGATCTTGAAACGCCCAAAAAGCTGACGGCCAGTATTGGTAAAGTAGAGATAACTTTTCGAGATCTTGAGACCATTGACACCGAGAGGATACGGCCCGGTCGGAATAGCAGCCAGCAGGTCGTCTCGTATGATGACTTCGGAAGTTCGAGTCTTTGTGTTGATTCGCCAAACCTCGCCCGTCCAAGAAGCTGCGCCGAGAACAATATGTTGATGGTGCGGTAGAGGAGTTATGCCGTTGATAACGCCAGCGTCTTTGCCCTCAAGAATTGGGTGAACTGATGGACTTCCATGGTGGGACTCTCCGCACTCTCGAAAATCGACAAGCAAGATCTTCATAGATCCCTCCTCAAAGTAAGTTCCTCCATCATATATACCCCCAGAAACGACAAAGAGGTCCCTTTCAACCTCGGCGATCCCAGTGAGGGCATCGATGGCCTTTACTTTGGCAACGACATAGGCCTCTGGGATTGAAGGATCCACAGAGTAGATGTCGCCATTGCCAAAGGTGGTAAGAAGAAGATTTCCGTTGGAGCGCAAGGCAACGTTTTCGATCCAAACGTTGGGGAGTTCGATGAGCTGTCGTGTGTTCATGGTAGACTCGGGAGGAGAGGAGAGAGTGGTGGCGTTGAGAAGGCCAAACACCCAAGAGCCAAACGTGACACGCATGACTGCCTAGTTAAGGCAGAGATGCCCAAAAAATGGAGGAATGGTCTCAAGTCTTTTGATGTTGTAGGTCATCCTTGACACCTGACCCTGGGTCGTGGCCTCTATATAGCAATCTCATGGCCCTTCGGAGACTTTTGGTACGGCTTCTACTCACAATTTCTTTTACCATTTGTCAGCTCCGTTTACGCATCGTTTCTCAAAAGACCCCTTCTGTCTTGTGCAATTGTGCAGAAATCATGCGTCTCGAGTACAAGCGATCTCATGATTCTAGGAGGATGAGCGGGTCTCACGGAACGGCACCGTCGATTCAAAGCTGACACCCCTGATTTTGCTCCAATCAAGGCCCATTAAACTTACACAGGTTAGAGTTTATTAATAAGCCGCTCTTCATCTTAAGAACCTCAGGTGCCGTTCCATGAGAACTCATCCCTGTTTCCCATCATCGTCATGGCGCCGTCTCCTCAGAAACTACTCGAGTATCATCCCGAGTACCGAGTTCTCGTATGTACACAGTGTCAATACGCTATCCAGCCCCGGGCCATCAACCGCCATCTTAAGGATATACACAAGATCTACAGATCTGCCCGGCATCCGTATACGACTTATACCGCCAAGTACAACCTATGCGAGCCTGGAGATGTCGTCAAAGCTCGAGTCATCGACTTTCCGGTTCCTTTCTTGCCAGTCTTTGATGGTTTGAGGTGTCTCGATGTCGATTGCGAGCACTTATGCATTTCTACCAAACGCATGCAAAAGCATTGGCTTTTAGAACATGGACGCCATGGCCATGCAGATATCGACTGGGCTCCTGCGCCGTTGCAGACATTTTTCCGTGGAAACCTGTTGCACTACTTTACGAGAATAGACAGGAATACAATAAGAGTGAGCATTCTAATACACCACGACCTGTACTTGGCATAACATGTAGTTCATAGGGAAATCACGAATGTTCCCAGATAGCAAGGCGCCCAACAACAACCCTGGGAACTTCAGACCAAATCTTGCTCCAACACTTTCAAACAGAAACATGCAAAACCCTGCCAAGCCAGCACGAACAAATCTGGCGTCTCGCAGTCCCCAGCATCGCCGAGTACAACCCGTTCCTCATGCACGCAGTACTGGCCTGCTCATCGCTCCACCTTGCAACAAAGTATCCATCGGATCAAGTTTACCTCACACTCGCACATAAACACCAGAACAAAGCTATGGCCCTATTTCGAGAAGCTATCGGTCATGTGACTGAGACAAACTGCGAAGCAATCGCCGCCTTTTCGCATCTTCTGGTCGTCTACGCTTTTGGAGCTGAGAGACAGGAAAACACTCTCCTCCTCACTCGATCTTGCAGCTCGGATCCAGATGGCCTATGTAGCTGGTTATACTTTATACGGAACGGATGCTCTCTTGTGGATGGCTACCGACACATCATCGCAACTGGTCCCCTCGGGAAGCTCGTTCATACATGGGGAGAGCCCAGCACAGAGATCAGCCAACAAAAGGCATTTGAAATCACGGAAAAGTTGATATCCGTCATTCAGGGTGGAACCGGCATGTGGTCTCCTGCAGAATGCGAAATTCTCAAAGACGCAGCACACAAGCTAGGACATGCCTTCGCGTCTGCAGAAGCCTTGGGCGATGGCTTCGACACTTGGTCTGCGGTTCGTAACTGGCCGACGACAGTCTCGATCGAGTATACTCGACTCCTCGCGGAGGAGAACCCAGCTGCCTTGGTCTTTCTCGGATACTATTGCCTTCTTCTGAAGAAATTGCAGTCAGCTTGGTACATTGCGACGTATCCGCTTCAACTGCTATATATCCTCAGGGGCAAGCTGAATCACGGGTGGCATCAGTACATTGACCCTTTGATCACAGAATGGGAGCAGTCATGTACCGTCACTTCTTGATGATTAATTACGGCGCATGAAAGGCTTATTATCAACATAAGCACAACACAGTGATATTTCAACGACACTTCATCGCCCTCATCTACGACTTATCATCCGCATCAAAACACAACGCATGCATCGTCAACATCAACCTTTTCTCCCTCTCATCCCAACACGGCGGTCGCCCAGAGCACGTTTTCTGCGACAGCTCTGTCATAACAAAGTCCAGATGCATCTTGGCGTTCTTTTCCCAGACAACAGGAATGTCTCCGCCATGAGTCTCATACATGTAATCCGCCTTGATCATAAAGCAGGACATCTCGGTCTGTGTAAACTTCCTGAGCCTTCGTGGACCTGTCTTGGGAACACGCACATCGTCAAACAGATCTACCGTTCCGGTTGACTTGGGATAAACAACCGACAGCTTTTCCAATGTAGGCAGCTTAAACAGGGTGAAAGGCATGTTGAGGCCTATTTTTGCAACTGGGAGAGCAAGTGTGATGTGCTTGACAAGGCCCTAGTTATGAATCATAGCCCTGGAACAGAATGCAAAGAAGCAGTCACGGTCGATATATAAAATGTCGATGAGAGGATTGTAGTCGCGTCTCACAGGGAGGTTTTCGATGGCTGTTTTGCGCGCTTCTTGGCAGACGGCCTTGAGTGACGAGTGGTACTCCTTGACTGTGAGCCTGCTTATCCCCTTCCGGGGTGTAATGCCTTCTGAGAGGACGCATACTCCTGGTTTCTCGGAGGTCAGTGGGAGCACCAGCTTCCAGATTTCTTGGCAAAGTTCGAGTGGAAGTCTCGGGAATGGGTGGAATGTTTGGGCGGGAAGAGCTCCAACTGTATTGTCTTTCGGCACAGGGGTCGACATTGTGTTGACGGTTTGTACAGTGATGCTTTGGTTGAGTTATTAGGTGCTTCTATTTTGGATGTAGGCATTTAATAGCTCCTCAATTGTCTGTCTGTCAGCCTTGGTCCCCTCCCTGTTTGGTTAGAAACTTGCTGCGCCTTCTCACAGCCGCCACGAGATTTCTGCCTCACGCAGCTCAGAGCTCGACACCCAATCAACCCCATCAAAGAATAAATAGTCTCTACAAGAGTAATTGTACAGTATATAACCCCATCGCACTCTTGTTTGCTCATGTGCCCTATGGGCTTAAGTAGTAGCCGTGACTGCCCTGAGTGATCTCAAACAGGTGAGGAAGTGGTGGTCAGACGTGTCTTCCCCAACGTCGGCCTCGAGATGGAAATTGATGGGGGCGAACTCCAGAATCCGCATAGCGTGTAAAGAATGAACAGGACAGAACCCAAGGCGGACGCCACCTCTCCTGTAGTCATATCCTGTTCCCATGCATATAATCAACCTATCTACCCTTCAGTGACCCTACTAGAGGCCAAAGGCACTAAGCTGGACTCCTTAACACGATGAAAAAGTTGGTCTTTCACAGCAAACCTAGGCAGAAGTGCAGAATGCATCATGTCAATGCCACCACCGTGGCAGATTTCCAGCAGGCTCTCAGCATATCAGCAATTTATGCCCAATCAGCCTCACTTTTCGCTGCCCGAGCAACACAGTTCTGCGACCTCACAACCTAATTCCCACGCACTTTATCGAACGTGGTGACTGCGTTGGCGGTGGCTTGGGCATGCATAACTCCTCCTTAGGCCAACTGGCACTGCAACTGGGCGACGAATTAGAGGCCAAATTACATAACAAGGCACAACTTGAGGCGATTGTGATTTCTCACGTCTCGACTGTTTTCCTCGCCCTTTTTCTTCCTTTCTCTTCTTCCGTCTCTCTCTCTCTCCCTGTTCTCAACCCCCCGAAACTCTTAAAACACCGCAAGTTCCATAACCTCGAAAATCTATCCATCGCTGGATGCTCCCACCGAAGCCATGGCCGAGGTGCTCGGGATCGTAGCGGGCGCTGTCCAGCTCCTCGACCTCAGCACTCGAGTCTTGATCGCATCATCCAGTCTGTACGGCAAACTCAAGAATATCCCCGGCGAAATCGAGACCCTCAAGAAGAACACACAACTCTATATTGATCTACTCTTGATGATCAGGAGCGACTTTGACGACCCCATCAACTCGCAAGTCCACTCCCTTCATGGAGTCACGTTGATCCTTCACGACGCGAGGAAGGAATCCGAGGAACTCGCACTACTCCTTGAGGGTCTTTCCTCCAATAACCCTACCTCAATGAGGCGCAAGTGGTGCGCTGTCGTAAGCGCAACCAAGGAAAAGGACATCGCAGAGAGGTGCCGCCGAATTGAGTCGTTCAAGTCGACCCTGCAGCTGTGGTATCAGCGCCAAAGCAACGCAAGGTTGCGCAGGGTCGAGCAGCAACTGTAAGTGCCAAATCACCTCACAAGGCCCATATCCTAACATCCTCTGCTCACAAATCACAATCTCTCAAAATGCTGTCCAGACGAGTATGGGCCTTTCCCTGGTGACTTATTCATCAGTTCTCCCAATATCTGACATGGAATTCCAGTCTTCTACCGTTATAGACTCGAACAGAGCTATTGCTAAGCGGCTCGAATCTCATGAGGACCCTATTCCCTCTCTCGACGGCCCTCTTGGGCACCGTCGACGCTGGCCTAAACGCAACGGCGGCCTTTGCAGTTGTCGTCCTTCTGGCACAAGTACTTACCTATCCATCTCTGGCGTCCAACTCTTCTACTCCCAGGAAACCTCTCACTTGCCAAATTGCCCTTATCGAGATGGCTTAACTTCGTGGTCGTGTGGCGTGCGTGCCCTCAGTCCAAAAGTCCAGATGATGGTTGGAATTCAGCTTGGCAGATGGACCTTATCCATGGTTGGAAGACTATCCCCTCACAACGTGGTCGACCCAAAAGAGTCTCCTGCTTTCATTGCTATACAGGAAGCTTCCAGGGCCCTGAGGTTACTGGGGCCGCGGCACGGAGTCTCAATGCAGCTGCTTGGGGGCATCTACATCTGATGGCTTGTGGATATCATATCTTCAGCCCATTTCGGCCGAGTTACGCGTGCAGGAGGAAGTTAAGTCACTCTTCAACACTCTTTTCCAGAATCTTCGTGAAGCATTTGAGTCTGGCAAGGCTTCTCAAGGCGACAACACGGCTAATGGCGAAACTCCTCTCCACGTACGTCAGCAAGTATGTTATTTTTCCGACCTCGCGCTAAGACAATGACAGTATTTTGTTCGCACTGCGATGAATTGTGTGAGCTTGCATGAACCCCTCTACCATGTTTTGGATGATATTGTGAAGCTCCTAGTGGCTGGTAATGCTGATCCGAATGCATGCATGTAGGATACCCCTAGTTACAGGCCAAGCGTGGCCCTCTCTTTCTTGACTAAGCTAATAAAGCTAGGTCTGGCACCCAACAATTTCAAACTCCTCTCGACCAGATGTCATTTGGTCTAAGACATGCTATACATTTACAGGATAACAAGCTGGGTGGGATTCTTATCAAACACGGATGCGATACCTCCCAGGCCTTGCAAGGTTGGGCGAGATCGCCGCATCGTATGGGACTGTTGAGGAAGAATTATTCTATCCTCGAAGGTAATATCTATCTGTCTTTTTGTTTATCCAACAAAGTTATGCCATACTAACAGACAGAAGATCACGACCAATACCCCGCCCATTTCGCTTTGATACAAAGGTCCGAGGCAGAACTTGGTCGCCTTTTAATGCAGAACAAGATCGACTTGAAGACAAAATCACCTTCTATTTTGAGTCTTGCAGTTGGTTGGACGGACGGTCTTCAAATTCTACTGAATGCAGGGGCAAACCCAAACGACGCCATCTTGGAAGCCATTTGTGAGGATCACCTTCCAAGCATCGAGTTGCTGATCGACAACGGCTGCTCCTTTTTTGGCCCTGATCTTCACAATTCTTTCCACCAGGAGGCCGATATATTGTTTTATGCTGACTCGATTTCAGCCTCTTCGGATGTGGTCTGTCTGTTGGCTCAAAAATTGGCCGAGAAGGCTGGAACTGCTGCAGCTGGCATTGAAAGAGCTGCCCGATACGTGCTTGAAGAGGCTTGGGCACCATAAACAACGGCATGCCCAACCATCGCCTGATTACAACGCTCTCGAAGTATTCAGACAACTTGAGGCTCACATGGTGCAAGTGCCCATGGCGCTATGGCCTGGGTCTTTGACCACTCTCTACCACCACCCTAACATGACATGCGCTTTAGCTAAGAAGCTATACGATGCCGGATTTTGCAGCGTCGATGAACTAGATGAAAAGGGCGATTCACCCCTCGTCAAAACATTCTACGATCACACGTGGGATGTCTCCAATGAATTCATCCTGTTAGCTCAATGGTATCTGAGAAAAGGGTCCCGCCTACCCCGATCATTGGCATATGTCGACTTTCTTAACCAGTCCAGAGAATTCACAGGCTTGATTTCGGCAGGTATTTGGATTACGAGGGGCCCAAGACTTTGCGGGCCCCTGAGTGTATTCCAGCAACTTCACTCCGAAGGAGTTGGGCAACGCGATAGCTGCAGCTGTTGGTGTAGTACTTCAGGCTGTATTCCAGTTGGCATAGTTCTCAGGCTGAGTCAATGGCACCGGACTAAGTTCACTAATCGTCGGCGCTGGCTCTTCAACCTGGCTCGATACTCCTCCCTAGGGCTGTGCCTTCGCAAAGACACATTTGCAGATATTTGCAGGTTGGAGGTTTTCGATCGCTTAGGCATGGCTCATACTTGCTCTCACTGCCAGCGGAAGCACTACGACAATTATGACAACTATTACAGTAGGAAAGGTGGCGGTGATGACAACAGCGGCGAACGGGAGGAAATTCAGGAAGAAGACCATCACCTGAAACAAGCCTTGGATTCTTACCTCTACTTATACCTCAGCCTCCTTCACAGCCATACAGACCGTTTTGAATCTTTCTGGATAGCGTGGTGGATTGCACTTGAGTACTTCTTACCTTTCGAAGTGGATGACACAGACGCACACCTCTACCACGCTCTCAAACTCGACAATGTTTGCGATCCTCGGAGTTATGATAAGACGCAAAGCCATGACGGCTATGAACCAAATGTCGAGGCCATTACGGCTTTCCTCACTGATTGTATCCCACAACTCAGTTCTGAACCAAGAGCAAAGTTTTTCGGTCAATTTGAGCCAACCAAGCCTCCCGAGCTTTGACTACAATAAGATGGGGTTGATTGCGGTTGAGGCAGTAATGGGTTCCTCACAAGAGTTTTTACTGAAACCTATGATCATACCTCAATGATACAGACTCAGTTAGAAATTCAAAGTCAGAAAGCTATGGGTTTCATGATGAGTCATTCTCCCAGCTAAATTCGAGTTGCATCCAATTCTCAGGACGTCTTCTATTTTCGCATTTAGAGGGTGGTACACGTGCATCGAGGAGCTATGCACCCTTTCCAGTGATGTTGCCGTGGGGGGCATTGTTCGGAAGCAGTGTTCAAACCCTTAGAAAAACCACGGAGCATTTCCCATCTCTCCACGACATTCTTATGTCTGCGGGCCAGAGAAGATTCACAGCTGCATGCGTGACAGGTATTAAACTTGGATCGTGAGATAGACTAGGCAGCTAAACTAGGAGGAGGATATGGGTAACCCTGATATAGGTATGTTATTATATATATTGGAATTCATTTACTAGCACCTAATTAAAAAGCTTTAGTAGTTCTACGCCCATAGTTCACAATATCTAGATGCATTGTGATAAAGGGTATGTATGATTTTTATAGAAGGATGCATGTGACCGGCTATCTATAGGGAAGAGAAGCAATACCGCAGCTAAATATATACACCCTAGAAATTAAAGAGGCATAAGGTAAAGAAATATAGTGAGGACTTAATTACGAAGTGGATGGTTCAAATTTCGACTGAGATCAACGTGCCGACGTGGCTCAACTTTGAGCTCTTGGAGATTTGCATCTGTGAGGCTATCAAGCACATGTGGCACACGCCATTCAACCGATACTTATGGGTGGTTGAGCGGGGGGTGAGCAAACATGACTTGGCCTACCATTCAAGCCATGTTGCGATCATGGGCCATATGTTTTCAATGATCGCCCGAGTCGTGCTGGAGGCCTCTGATGAGGAATATAGATTCTGGAGTGACAATGTTAACTATGTGGTGAAGGCTACCCGACGCCTTTGTCATCCAAAGGGGGGGAGGGTACGCACCGTGGCCCAAGCTGAGAAGTGGCTGGCTCTCGAGACAGATGCTCTCGAGAAGGTGTTGAACGCCATCTTCCGGGATCAATGTTCGAAGATTAAGAAGGAGGCCATTGAGAACCCTGACTTTTCCAGCCAGAATGAAAAACTGCGCGAGGCTGTTATGCAGCGAAAGGAACAGGGCCTTTCTGATGATATCGATGTCCTAGGGCTCAATATTGAGCCTGAAGCCGACCATGACGACGGGTCTGAAGTTGACGAGGAGGAAGGACGATGGGGAGGACGGGCATGGCGATGGAGACGACCATGGGGGTAGTGGTGGGACAAAGCGCAAGCGCAAGAGGGCTCGAGGCTCTCAGTCAGTCCCAAGGCGGGAAAGAGAGGATCTAATGCTGGGTGCTGCTGGGGCCGTTGCTGCAGAGTCATTGATGCATCAAGATCCGGTGCACGCGGCGCCGTTTGGGCCAAACTAGATTGTCTAAGTGCCAACATTTGGTGTCCTGGTAGCCTTGCTATGAGTAAATCCTCATTAATATATCATCATATTTCTATATGATAATAGGATAAAAGTTCTAGGGTGAAATAAAATTCCTAGAGTCCTTTTTAAATTTACTTTAACTTTATGCTAAGACTTTATATCTCCAATGACGTCTCCGTCAGGCACAATATCAAAGAACACAGTAATATACACATGACAGTATTAAAACCCAATGCTGATGCCAAGACTTGTGAAGTCTCTTCTAGGTACTTGGACAAATAGGCATTTCTATTATCCTAATACTTAAGTTCTTCTTTATATGCGTTAAGCAGACAAGCCAATCTGTCAACACCTGCTCCCGTGATTCTGCTAGGGCAATTCACGCCCTTGGATACATCCTGACCTCAAGCTTCTCCGTCGGAACAGCAGCAACCCATTCCCGCCGCTTCGGCAAAGGGATTGGGGTCCAATTGGTTACTTCATCCTTCTCTACCATTGACCGTTGAGCTGGGTTGCAAATCTCAAGATGAAAGTTGCGGATGACTTGAGACACAGAGATGTACAACTCGAGGTAGGCGAAACTAGTCATGATTAATCGTGTGAAATGTGTTGGCTGGTTTGGTGAGTTGACTCACTGAGCTCCCATGCAAATATTGGCGCCTCTCGAAAACGGGATATAAAAGCGATCACGAATTCTATCCTCGCTCATCCCTTTGTAGTCATCTGTCAACCATCTATAGGGGTTATATACCTTTGGATTCGGAAAAGCCGTCTTGTCGTGTTGATACCAGATAGGAGACGAAGTGAGGACCGTCTAGACACAAGTCAGTCTTTAAACCGGAGGTCTTTACTTGTTTACCTACCCCTTCAGGGATAAACTTTCCATGCAGCTCAATGCCTCCTGGAGGTACGATTCTCGGAAGCATAGCCGCCGCGGCGCCAGCCCACCGGATGCCTTCCTTCACGCAAGCCTGAAGACGCGGAACGTTTTCCAGAGTCGTCATGTCAGTCGAAAATGAGATAGCGGCCAGATCCTCATACAAAGCATTTTGGTAGTCGAGGTTTTGAGCCAGAGCCCATAGAATGTGAGCAAGTGTCGCGGACGTCGTGTCCGTCCCCGGCCCGAGGTTCTCCTTGGCTTCCGAGAGAGCGGTTTCAGCGTGTAGACCGGAATTGCACAGAGACTTGATCAGGTTAGGAGACCTAGTAGCAGGCTCTTCAAGTTCAGAGTCTTCTGAAAGAGCCATCTTCCACGAATCCCGGCACCACTGTTGGTGGACTTGATTAGCATGACTGCACGAGTTTTTGATCCTTTGTTGATCATCTCACCTGCTGGAACTCTGTGATTCCTTTCGTGTAAGCAGTCCTGACACCAGAAACGCGGAAGATCACATCCTCGAGTTGCTCCAGCAGCTCGCACAGAAGGGGAAAGTTGGTAAACTGGGGAAAACGCCAGAATCAGCACAAGAAGTTTTGAACAGCGGCAGAGACAACTAACGACGGGCATCCAGGTAGCCTTTTGGTCGTTTTTGGCGACCATAGCCAACTCTTTACCACTCGCCCAAGAATCGATAGCTTCGATCGACTTGCCAAAGGAGAAGGTAGCTGAATTAAAGAGTCAGTAGTCAGTTGAACTAGGAAGTTGACATTCTACTCACACATAATATCTGCCTCAAGGGCTCTAGATGCCACAGCCAGGTCCACACTTGGGCCGTTATCTCGAATCGTCTGCACGAAGCGATTGACGTGAGATGATATGAGCTTCTCCAGCTGTGGTACCTTGGTTCGACTGAATAGCTGCCCCATGATTCTCCTCCGCTTTGCATGTTGTTCCGGGTCCCTGCCGAGTGTAAGCCGGCGATATCATGTACCAAAGGAGGTAAACTTGCGTTATAGAGAAAAGGGCAGGATGGCCGCCTTGTACGAACTCGCCATACACCCTGGGATCCTTTCTGAACTTGCTCCCAACTTTGTGAACAGTCTCGTATGTTTCGCGAGAGTAGAAGGACACTTCATTGGGTCCAATTCGAACCAGCGGTCCTTTTTGGGTCAGTCTAGCTCTCCAAAGACTACCGACCTGCGGAGGGAGATTCACCTAGCTTTTCGTGAAGCTTGGGTAGGTCAATGGTTACTGTTCCCTTGTACTCCTGCGGAAAGGCCCAAGCGAGCCTGGAGTAAGCTGCGCCAAACCCTGCATTTGGGATCTTTGATAGAGGCGAAGTGTATGCTCGAAGCAAGTTCTACGCGCAATTAGCTCAGCTTGATCAGAGTTTTAGAATTAGGTCATACGTGAATAACCACGGCCGCAAGAAGGGCCGCGGCCAATATTGGGACACTAAGAAGAGCCATTTTGACCGAAATTGTTTTCAGTAATGGCAAGAGAATGAAGACAGGGGCCCTGGATCTGATCTTATGTCAAAGATGGAGTCCCATTTCACGGTCCCACTGACGACGATGACAGGATCAGACCCCGAGGCGTTTTGACAGCTAGTCAAGCGACTAACGTCTTCAATCTAATTCGAGATGGGATCCTCAGCCGTTGTTCTCGACTTTTATGGATCTCAAAAACGATAAATCCCCAATTTCTCGGCCAAGCGAGCCATTCTTGGGTCCTTAATTCCATGGCACCATCACCTCGCCTATGACGTGCTTGGCACCTGCTTACGCCGACGAATCGGTGGCTGAGGACGGCGATCAAGACCCATATGTTTCACGTCCCAAAAAGTGCGGAATGGTGCGGAATGTGCCGGGCTTAAAGGTGTTGTGTTACTAGGTGTCGATGGCGACTTCCCGGTTCGGCGAATTTGAGACGGGGCAATTTGTGGTGTTTTGTTATAAGAGCACTGATATGGATTGATAGGGAGGCCCGGAACTTTGATGCTCCTGCTTCGCCTTTCCAAACTCAAAACGTCGCATTCCAACTCACAAACACATCATCATCTATCAACATCTCTCCCCTCTTGACATCAAACAATGCCCAAGTCCTTGCAGGAAGATAATCCGGACATTTTGTCCGGTGAGGAGGTGGGGACGTCATCAGACCTCGACGTTAACGCCTCTGACAACACTGTGCTGGTTCGTTTTCTTGATCGCCCCCCTGCCTGCATGTGGCCCCCCAGCTGACGCAATACAAAGAAAAACCTGGGATACAAGCCCGTAAGACACTGAGCTGCATTGCTCATTCTCGTGCTGCATGAGACTGGGTCGGGAAGCTGACCCTGATAGGTGCTGCATCGAAGCTTCAACCAGTTCCACAACTTTGCAACTACCTTTGGTTAGACCATACGCTCCATCTCTAGTAGCCTGGACTATCCGCTGACCATGCAAAGCTGCTCTGTACTTTATCGGCGGTGTTCGTGTTACCTTCTCAACAGGTATCGCTGCTGGAGGCAACTTGGCATACTGGTCAGCAACGCTCAACCTGTGAGCCATTCAGCTTGACTGACGATCCATCAGGACAAGTTATATTGTAACATGTGTCTTCACTTTCATTACAGCTGCTGTGATTGCCGAGATATGCTCATCTCTCCCTCTGGCTGGATCCATCTACCTCTGGGCGGCTGAGGCTGGCGGTCCCCGGTTTGGTCGACTCTTTGGCTTTGTTGTTGCATGGTGGAGTACCACTGCCTGGACTACGTTCTGTGCAAGTATGGGGATATCTTACATCTCAATGGCTTTCGGAGGCTCGAGCTAACTGGTCATTCAGGCAACACACAGGCTGCAGTTAACTACATGCTCTCGGTGAGTACCAAGCTACCGGATCGTACTTCTCCGATCTGTTCACTAATAAGTTGAGTTAGGAAATCGTGGTCTTCAACACAGACTTCCCATCCGACTCGACCAGTGTCAAGTTCCGTGCCGTGCAATGGATCTGCACCGAGGTGATGCTTTCCCTGGCAGCCATCTGGAACCTGCTTCCTCGTGAGTCTCTCGCATTCACTGCCAGTTGAATGTGCGTCTAACTCAGAAAAGCTCGATACTTCAAGTGGATCTTTACACTCTCCAGCGGTGTAGTTATTCTGGACTTTGTTCTGAATCTCATCTGGTTGCCCATTGCGACGAGCAAGACACTTGGCTTCCGGTCCACCCACGACGCCTTCATGACAACTTACAACGGAACCGGAGCTCCTCCTGCATGGAACTGGTGTCTTTCATATCTCGCCACCGCGGGAATCTTGATCGGCTTCGATGCCTCGGGCCATGTAGCTGAGGAGACCAAGAATGCCTCTGTTGCGGCCGCTAGGGGCATCTTCTGGAGTACAGTTGTCAGCGGCCTGGGAGGATTCGCTGTTGTCATCCTCTTTCTCTTCTGTGTTGTAAGTCGTCCTTCAGGATGAACAAAGCCATGGTGGGTACTGACCAAACGTCCTCTACAGCCTGACGCGGAGACGCTCTTCTCATTCGGCGGCGCCCAACCTTTCGTGTCTGTTTACGCCGCCATCCTTGGGGAGGGTGGACACATTGTGATGAACATTGTTTGCGTTCTAGCACTGTGGTTTGTAAGTTCCTCCTCACCCAGCGTATCCGAGAGCGAAAGCCTAACAAGACGCAGAACACTGCGATTGCTGTCCTTGCCGCCTCTCGACTAGTCTTTGCCGTCGCCCGCGATGGAGTCCTCCCCTGGTCCAGCTGGGTCTCACGAGTCGTCGCAGGCCAGCCCCGTAACGCCGTTCTCGTCGTCTGGGGCGTTGCCGCGGTCATCACTTGCACAATCCTCCCCTCAGCAGTCGCTTTTACCTCGCTTGTCTCCGCTGCAGGTGTCCCCTCAGCCGCTGCATACGGACTAATCTGCCTAGCAAGACTCTTCCTAACGCCCAAGAACTTCCCCAAGCCAGCGTGGAGTCTGGGCCGACTAAGCAAGCCGTTCCAAGTCATCGCAGTCTTTTGGAACGGCTGGGTGGTTGCAGTTCTCTACTCCCCTTATGTCTTTCCTGTTTCTGGGGAAACTCTCAACTATGCCCCCGTCATAATGGCCGGCACAACCATCCTAGCCTTGCTGTCTTGGTGGTTTGTCCCTGCGGAGCGGTGGCTGCCGAGCCAGAGGATCCAACAGACATTGGACGCTGACAAACATGCTAGACAACAAACGGGGGCACAGATCGAGTCGTAATTGGCTGCAAGGGAACCCAGCTGGCAGATACGTGTTTGGGTTAAAAAGTGCTTCTGTTGGAAGAATGCGACTAAGGTGTTGAGGGCAAACTCGACCGCCTGTATCTCTAATCAATAGTCAGTTGTCCAAGTAAGAGATAACAATATCAACACCCTCTCTTACTTTCTAAACCAGAACCAGAATCTCGTAAAAAATCTAGGCCAAAACTGATCAATATGCCGTCTGTGAATGGTACTGCCCTGAGCACTTGGGAGTAGGGTGGGTATGTGACTGGTCATGCTCGGTTGAAGCCTAGACACCCCAAGGGCCCCCCTAGTAAAACAAAAGTGAATAAGATCCCGAATTTATCTCTATTTTCTCTGATAGAAAATCCCTCTCGAGAACTCGCGGGTCGTATTAAAGGTGAATGCGACCTTGTCAGGCGCAATCACGTGATGAGCAAATCCAACTCAATTCCGGCGACGCCTCAACTAATTCAACGTCACTGCACTGCATCACCAACCTCGCATCCATCGAAACAGCCTCAATTATCGCCAGGAACCATGGGCGCCCCAGTACCCATAACCCACGATCTCATCTCAAAACTCACGTGGGACGAGGAAGAAGATGAAGAAGAGAACAGGATGCTGGTGATCCGAGACCTTACACTCCCCAAGATCTGGCGCATCGAACCAAGGTCTCGGATGCAGTCCCTCGGCCTCGTGGACACTCTGCCCCCGGAAATCCTCCTCTGCGTCCTCGAATATCTCGACTTCCAATCTCTGCTCCGCCTCACAGGGGTCTGCCTGCGAGGAAAGCTGGCCGTGGAGTCGATGCCCGCATATAGAGAGATGCGCATGCACGCAGGAGACACCCTCGTCGCCTTGGGCAAGACTCGCCTGCTGCGGTACCACTCAGCCGCCCTCCTCCGCCAGACGCTCCGCTCCAGCCAGTGCGCCTCATGCTTCGACTTTGGCGGGTTCCTGTTCCTGCCCACCTGCGAGAGGGTCTGCTTCGAGTGCCTCCATCAAAACCAAGGCCTCCACATGATGACGCTCAGCACGGCAAAGAAGTGCTTCGACCTAACCGACAGGCAGCTCAAGAGCATACCCACCCTATATAGCATCCCGGGCACCTACAACGTCAGGTATTTCGTCTCACGGAAGCGCATGATCCGCCTCGTGTGTGTCAAGCAGGTCAAGAAGCTGGCCCTCGAGGTCCACGGCCCCGAGAACTTGGCCAAGATCATCCCCAAGGCCCCGCCCCGGGGGATAGAGACCAACTCGGCCGAGACGAGGGAGTACTGGATGCTCCGGGGGTTCCACGAAGCTCCGCTGGAGCCGCCAGGATGCGATCTATCCAGGCTACCCGCCAATCCAGACGTCGTAGACGACGAGTTTTGCGGCATGGCATCCATACGCATGTCATACCTGGGCAAGACGGGCCGGGAATGCGGCCGTCTCTGCCGGGGATGTCAACTTTTGATTGACCTCTGGGAAAAAGGCCGCCTCCCACCCCCCGTTCTAAGAAGCATGGTTCCACCGGGTATTGAGGAGTATGCCCCGCTGTTTGCGCACATGAACCGGCTGCGCTCCAGAGAGGCCTTTGTGCATCACATCTGCTGGTGCTTTGGGGTGGGCCAACTGCTGATGCAGTGGGGGTATCTTTCAAAACCACAAGTCAAGGAACCTTGAGAATAGGTAGACAACCTTCAGCACACTTCCCTGGCTCGTCGAATCAACCGAGAGCCTCACGTTTGGGCCGCACACCCCAAGTCCGTTGTCGCACTGGGTGAACATGCCGAGGTGTAAGTACATGTACATCCGCAACGCATACCTTGGCGGTATCATGTTGCTGCGTGGGTGCATCAAGTGCCATCATCACTGGCATCGCAAGTCCACATTGGAGGCCAAGCGACACAAGTGGGTGCCTTGTACGAAGATATGATGAGCATCTCATCGATGATCAATAACATGGATCCATCTTGAAGGACCAATACCACTAGACAAGAGGCCATCCCTCAAGTCTAGCGCTCTCATTGGGCTGTCATCACTGGTGGAAAGTCGTCCCTGAATGTCCAATGTGGCTCGGAAATCTCAAATCGACCATTTTCACCCTCTCACGCACAGACATGATCATACGCACTGGACTAAAGGGGGGAAAGAGGATTGGACAAGGCTATTGTGATATAGGCTAATGAACTCATGTCTGTGACTGTAGATGATGAAGATGGGCGGACAGTCATCAAGGCGCATAGGCTCAATCATGACTTGCAGTTGTGGTTAACATAATGCAACGGCCAGCTTGCAAACATTAAATCTACATCTAGTAACATATAATCAACTCATGATACAATTCCGTCATATCCATTTCCATCATCACCATGCCCTGCCCATTCCCATGTCATGCTCAGGCCTTCACTCCGCAAATACAGAACCACCCACCCCAGCCATTACTGTCATCACTCGAGTATCCCCATAGTGGCATTCACAGCCCACGACTTAACCCACAACTGCGGTCTGTCGTCGCGCTTGGCTGTTTGCTCCAGTCCTCTTCTGGCTACCTGGCCGTGCCAGCGTATACTTGGCAAACGCCCGGGCCAGAGCCTTCTTGCAGCTGAGCTTCTGGCTGCCCACGAAACTGTCTACTGTGACCGCGATGGCACGGTCAATATCCTGCGTCGAGCAGTATTCCGACAGCCGCATGCGGCAGAAGGCTTCACTGATTCGGATGATGGCTTCGAGATGACGCACCTGGTCTTGTTAGCATGCTGATGCACATTATAGTCAAGTATTTGGAGACGTACCGTGATGGGATAGGCACCAGTAGCAAGAGACTCTCGTCGCATATCGGCAAACAGTCGAGAAATCTTGTCCTCGTCTATATGATACAGCTTCGGCGAGCAGTGCTCTCGGGCGTAGAGAATGTACTTCCTCAGCAGCTCCTGGGGAATTTCGCCCTCCGCCTTACGGGACGCGGCAGTCGCCTGAGTATCTGCCTGAGTATCATGCTCAACCTCCATCGAGTCCTGCTCCTGCTGGCTTAGAGGATGGCTTCGGCTGTGTGATCCCACAATGAAGCGCGCCAGACGTTCATCCTCGGCCGGCTCAACTGTGTCACGCACCACACATAGGATATCGAAACGCGACAAGATGGGCTCTGTCAGCTCAACATTGGAGGAGAAGGGGGCTGTAGAGTTGTATCGTCCACCAATAGGGTTGGCAGCAGCAATCACACCGCAGCGGGCCTGCAGAGTGGTCACGATACCAGCCTTCGAGATGGAAATGGTCTGCTGTTCCATAGCTTCGTGAATGGATGTTCGATCCTGGTCGTTCATCTTGTCGAACTCATCAATAAGGCATGTTCCTCGATCAGCCAGCACGAGAGCGCCGCCTTCCAGAGTCCATTCGCTGGTAAGAGGATCACGGCGGACACTCGCCGTCAAACCGACAGCACTGGCACCCTGACCGGTGGCAAACACAGCTCGGTGAGCCGTCTTCTCGGCATACTTGAGGACCTGGGACTTGGCTGTACCAGGATCACCCAGGAGAAGGACATTGATATCGCCTCGCAGATGATGAGCACCCTTTGTTGTCTTTGCAACACCACCAAAGAGCGAAAGAGCGACAGCTGTCTTGATGTCGGTGTGTCCGTAAATGCTAGGCGCGATTGAGTTGATGATCTTGTCCACGATATTAGGATCTCGGGACAGCTTGCGGATCTGATGCTCATCCTCCTCAGTCATGCGGAAACCAGCCAGCTGGTCATGGGACTTGACGACGTTGTTGGCCTCAAGGATGGTGGCAAACACAGGGAAGCCGTTACGATTGTTGAGTTGAGCATCGTAGTTGTTGCGATAAATTCCCGTAACTTCAATTTCCTCACCAGGCTTTGCCTTGTCGATGAGATCCCAGAGCAGAATAACCTCACGCTGTCGCGGCAGTCGACCAGCAGGGACTGTACCAGGGGACTCCTGGAGGGTGAGCTTCTGGTAGTTTCGGTAGACAGTCTTTTCCGAGTTAAGCGTAAATGGGCCCCTGGACTGGCAGCTCTGGCAGTAGGTAATCTTGACCTCGACGTTGGACTCCTGCTGGAAGGGTCCCAGAGTGACACCGCACTTTGTGCAGTCAAACTTGACATACTTGAGCTGAGGGAAGACACCGGATCGTCGAGTAACTACACCGCTCACCCGCACCAGGCAGTTGAGGTGCGATTGACGAAGCTGTCGTAGGGTGTAGTGAACAGGCAGATCAAAGATTCGTACGTGAATCTCGGAATGAATGCGCTCGTAGTCAGGGTAGTGGAGGAGAACGACGTCCATGGAGACTTCATCGAACAACTTGAGCATCTCTGCGGGTGCATTGGCAAGGAAGTAGGCCAAGATGGCCTTGCTCTCGGAGAGATGCTCGTATGAAACCTCGAGGGACTCGGCGTTGATCTCACCGAGCGTTCGGATGCGGTTACCGTAGACGGAGGAACCAGATGTGTCGGTGTAGGATGTGAGGAAAGCCTTGAACTCGCGCTTGATGGTCCTCTGGACCGAAGGTTGTGACACCCACTCGGTCAAGCTGGAAGCTTTGACATCACCAAGGGCCTCCAGTGACAGTTCCTCAGCCATGATATCCGTGTCCATCATGTCGTCGGGATCCTCGTCGTAGTGGTGACGGCGACGCCGAGGCTGGGCAGTCAGATCGATATCGCCATCGTCCTCATCGCCGGGTAGGAAAGCAGCCGGAATCCTTTGCCTCCGTGCGACTTCACGGTCTCGTCGGTTGAGCTGGGCCTCGAGTTGTCGTCGAGCAGCCAGATCCATGTCGCCATATTCGCCCTCGTCGTCCAGGCCGATGCCCTCATACATGTCGTCCTCCCTGTCTCGGTAATCGGCTTCGAAGCCTTCGCGGAACAGATCGACGTCGTCTTCGGCCATCTCGTCCAAGTCGTCAATGTCGTCCTGGATCTGGGCCTCCTCCTCAATATCATCATCGTCCTCGACGCCATGGGCCATGTTGAACTCGGCAGGGGGGGACGAGGGCATAGGGCTTGACCCCAGGGCCATAGGAGAGGCGGTATCATCACCTCCTGTGCGCGATCGCTTGCGACTCGAGCGCGGAGCGCTGGCGGAAGGGTGTAGCGGGGAACTAGAGGGGTGTTAGAAGCTATTCCTGAACATAAAGGGGCGTCTTCACGAGAAAGTACTTGCCTCATATTTGCTAGCCCCAATCAAGAACGTTGCGCCTAATGAGTGTTGCGAAATGATCTATAGACACACAGTTGAACACGCAGAGAATTGGTGTTGAGAATGCAAAGAGTGAGGGGCTGAATTTGCCAGGATGGTTGGAAGGGAAACGGGACGAGGGACGACCAAGTGGAGGCCAACGACAAGGAAGCAATTTCGCGTATCACGACGCGACTTAACGCGTTAATTGATTGTGACCGCTAAGCGCATTGGGTGGCATACGCGTAAAGTGGTTTTGGGGGGTGGAAATTGCGGACAAAAATATGACAGCAGCCTTGGTGCCAAATGTGGGGAGAAAATGCCGGCGTTATTACTTCGCCTCCCCAAGCTTCATCGCCTCCAACTCTACCTCGCCCTCCTCCCTGTGCATCCATCATCCGTCAGGTCTGGGGAAATCTGCCATTCATTTCCATCGTTCCTTTCCATTTGTATCATCTTCTTCATCGGATTTTCATCTCAATATTTCTACAACACCCAACACCTTCCCTACTACGACCGTCGCCATGTCGACAGATCCTCCCTCAGCATCCGCGCCCGCCCAAGACGCCCCTCAACAAGCTGCTCCAGCGCGCAAGGACAGCTTCTCCGCCAAGTCGGAAGACTCTCAAACGGCTGCCGAGTAAGTGCATGATGCCCTTTTCGCGAGTCAATCATACTCATGGTGAATTGCCTGCTAACTTTTTTCTCAGATTCATCCGAAGCCAAGAAGCCCTCGAAGCTGATGCCCGTGAGGCTCTGCCATATGTATGCGCTTACCCGCGAACCCCATCCTCTATAACATCCACTCACGCGACTTCAGAGCATAGAATCATGCACCAAGATCCTCGGCCCCCTACGACAAGCCGTGTTCGCTTGTCTGACATGCAATCCCGCTCCGGCAAAGCCCGGCGATGACTGGACGCCCGCCGGCGTCTGCTACGCATGCTCCATCCAATGCCACGGAGAGCATACCCTCGTCGAGATCTTCCAGAAGCGAAACTTTACCTGCGACTGCGGAACCAAGCGTATCCCGTCTACGAGCCCATGCACACTCCGTCTGAACGAGACGACCAACACCCGCGGAGTTCATTCGGAAGAGCCCGATGTAAATAACAAGTACAACCACAACTTCCGTAACCGTTTCTGCGGCTGCGAGTGCGACTATGATCCTTTCCAGCAGAAGGGCACCATGTTCCAGTGCCTGGGCCTGGGAACGCACGAGACTGGTGGCTGCGGCGAGGATTGGTATCATCCAGGCTGTCTCGTCGGCATGGGACCTAACTGGTTCGAGAAGATGGACAAGCCAGAGAAGAAGCCGGCCAAGGAGGGTGAAGAGGGTGCCAAACTAACCACCATCTCGGAGGGCAATGAGGACCAGCCGGATGCTGCCCAGAATGGTGCCCAGGAGACCGTCGTTGAAGAAGAAGAGGACGACGAGGTCCCGATGCCTCCAGGTTTCCCCGACGAGGATGCTTTTGAAGCCTTCCTGTGCTACAAGTGCGTTGATGCGCACCCCTGGATCAAGCGCTACGCGGGAACTTCAGGCTTTCTTCCCGCCGTGTTCCTCAACCAAGCTGAGTCTGCTCCCAAGACCGAAGAAGCAGCAACCAAAGTCGCCACGACTGCTACAGCCAAGGCAACCGAAGCTTCTTCACGCAAGCGCAAGGCAGATGACGATGCGGAGGATGACACAGAAGCCAAGCGCGTAAAGAGCGAGACCCAGACCGAAGAACAAGCCGAGAAGCCAACTGCTCCCTCAGAGACGTCCTCTACCAATGGCACCCTCCCCTGCAAACTCAACAACCTCCCCCCGGCCCCCGAGGGCCAATTCTCCCTCTTCCTCAAGGAAAACTTCCGCGACGCCTTCTGCCGCTGCTCTTCCTGCTTCCCCCTCCTCAACCCGCACCCCCAGCTCCTGGAGGAGGAGGAAGTCTACGAACCGCCCCTGTCCGATGGCGGCTCCCAGAACGGTGGCAACGGCGGTGGCTCTCACGGTAGTGGTAGTCTCCTCGAGCGTGGAGAGAGCGCCCTGCGCAACGTGGACCGCGTGCGTGCCATCGAGGGCGTCATGGCATACAACCACCTGAAGGAGAAGCTCAAGCCCTTCTTCCAGCAGTTTGCCGACAGCGGCGAGACCATTGGCGCCGAGGACATCAAGGCCTACTTTGCCAAGCTGAGAGGTGACGAGCAGGGTATCCAGGAAGCTGGCGAGAAGGCGGCCAGGGAGGGTGGTGGTGATGGTGAGGGAGACCATCGAAAGGAGCAGAGCGGATATTGAACGATAAGAAAACTGACGGCGTTTGGATAATGAGTTTGGCAAGAATATCAAGGCGAGCAAGGCAGAGTTGGCAAGGGTTGAACGGTACATCTCTTGGTGAGATTCATGTATGATTAGTGTAAACTACAAAGGGCCAAACAGATCACGGCATATCCGATTTCTTCTTTATCCTTCATCTTCACTTAGCTACCACAGATGTGACCTGACCTGTTGACCTGCCTATGACCTACCTGTAACTACACATACACGACTCTGCCTACATCGACAACAACAAGCAAGTGAACATGACAGGACCCCGTTCCAGTGTTGAGGAGTACCTATAAGGGTTACGCAATGCCCTTGTTTCACGGCTGCTGAGTGAAGACGAGGTGAAAGACCGTGTTCGCTCAACCGAAACTACCTCATATATCGACTCTTACCCATCAAACATGTCTCAAGAAGCGGTTTCACGTTACCTAAGAGGCCATGAGAGGTTCCAGGGCACAGCCCATGGTCTTCATATCAACATTGGATCCTATCCACCCTTATTGTACATTTCCATCCAGTCCTGGGTATCGCTAAATCAAAACATTCCCATTTTTCATCATGCCTCACTTCACTGTCCGGTGGACCCCGTACTCGACGCTGCGCTCAGCGGCCTCGGAGGAAGCACCGGCACGCCGTGTCCAGCCGCCGAGTCCTCGCGCTGCATCGCAATACCCCCCATCATGCTCATCCCGATCCCCATCCCCGGCAGTGGCAGCTGCGGCGGAGGGCCCTGGCCATCGCTGTCCTCGGCTTGGCTGTCTAGCTGCTCCTGTGCCGCCTTAAGGTCCAGTTCACGCAGACGGTCCTTTTCAGCTGGGTCGATGATGTCGTCGTCGTCACTCCAGTACGGGTCATCGTCTTCAAGTTCCGGCATGGCCATGCGCTTCCAGAACCGCAGCTCTTGCCTGACTGCCTTCTCATCCACGAGTCTGTTCCAGCGCGCCTCGTCCTCGTCGTATTTGCACCGGAACTCGCGCAGGCTCTCGTTGGCACGCCCCGCGTGAGCCTGCATCTGCCAGATCTGCTCGCGCAGGCGGGCGTTCTCTTCACGCGCATCGGAAAGTTGTTTGCGGTAGGAGCGGTGCCAGGCAGCGACGTCGCTTACGTGCTTTGTCTTGTACTCGTGGAATTGTCGCAGGAGGTTGGCCATGGCGCTGGCGTACTGGGAGAGAAGCTTCGCGTTGGCGTCGCGGCTATATTTGGCCTTTTCGAGGGACTCAGTCAGGAGAGAGATGAGGGCATCAATATTCTGTTCTTGACCTATGCGATGTTGTCAACATAAGGCCAGTCGAAAAAGCCCGCGTGAGGGGATTTGTGGCTTACCATTGATATCGTCCGAGGCGCCTTCAATGACCTGTTGGTTGTTCACGCCATGACTTCTGGCCCTGTTCCTCACTCTTCCCAACCCGCTGACAATGTCCTCTGTCACTCGGCGGTTCTCTGCCAGCTGGCGGCTCAGCTCCTCGACCATGCCGTAGATGTAGTTCAGCTCAGCCTGGTGGCCTGCGGGTGTCGGCACAGGCATTCCTGCCGCCATATTCGTGCCATTCATACCGTTCATCATGGCGATATGCTGCTGCTGCTGCTGTTGCTGCTGGTGATGTCCAAAAATCTGATGCTGCTGGGGCTGCGGGGGGTGCTGGTTAACAGGAGCCTGCTGGTACTGCTGCTGGTACTGCTGCTGCTGTTGTTGCTGCTGCTGTTGGTGGTGACGCGCCGAGGGTGTAGAGGGTGACGGCGCAGGAGCGGGCGATGACGGCGAAGATAGAGATGGATCGTGGGGGTTTGGGCCTTGGGGTGTTGGAAAGCTCATGTCTTGTCCACCCGGGAACTTGGGTCTTGAACGTTTATAGAATGGTCTTGGTGTGTTGGTTGCGAGATGGAGCTTCCGGTGTCTTTCTTTGGGTTAGCCTGGCGTTTCTAGCAGACTTTGGTACGTCCTGAAACAATCAACGCATTATCATTGTGCCGGCTCCACGCGAGCTCCGACCAACACTAAGATCATCAATGGCCCATCACCAACAGACAGGCGATGATACTCAGTCATAATTCAAAAAGATGCGTTTCTATGTTGATTTTGCTTTTCCTCTTGACTTTTTTGTTTCTCACATGCTAATTCTTACTCCACACATTTTGAAAAATCCAACGCCTCATGATACTCCGTAACCGCATCTCACGAGAGACTCATCTTTGCTAAACGAGTGACTGAGCAAGGTAGCGACCGTCACAAAAACTGTATAGAAATGTCGTGTCATGTACTTCGTTTCGTCGTTGCCGTGCATTGCACACATGTCGTAACCGGGAAAGAATGCTCAACTCCTGTTCACCCCAATCCTTTTTACTCGGGCGTGTCAACCTCCATCCTGTCCTCTGGAGGCTTCGTCTCCACGGCAATTGTGTCCTCGATCTGCGACGTCTCGTGTGTCGACATGGACGCCGAATCTTTCTGCTCCAAGGCTGGCGGAGGTGCTCCACTGCCACTTGGAGGTCCTCCCATCCCATTGCTGGCAGACAAGCGATACTCGCCGTCAGCCTTGCGCTCAATGATGCCTTCGTCCAAGGCCCACTGGGCCAGAAGGCTGTCAACGCCAAGCCTACCCCCCTCGCCCTTCTCCATGTGCCGTCCCACATGCTCCGTCCATTCATCCCAAGATGAGGGCCCTTCAAAGACGCTTTGACACCCTTGTTTCGGGCAAGCTGAACGCTGAGGCGGGTGACGGCGCTGGACAAGACAAGTCTGCTGCATGTCCTTGACGTGAGTGTCCCATTCCGTCTGCATTTTGCTGTCGCCCTTTGCGATAGCCCGCTTGATTTGGAAGGGCGCGTGCATGCGTCGCAAGTGCTGTGTAAACAAGTCTTTTCGGTTGAACTCGTTTCCTTTGCCGTCTGCAGTGCTCTGCGGACACGAGGAGCAGCGGTAGTACTGCAAACACAGATGCTGCGAAGCAATGTGTCGTTTCCATTCGTTCTTTGACCCAAACGTGCTTGTGCAGCCCGCAAACGAGAATGCGCACGGGAATGGCCTGGTGTGAGCCGCAGCAATGTGCTTTCTCAACGAAGAAGAGTCCTTGAATGGGGCATGACTGCAATGGTTGCAACGTGTGTCTTGTTTGGGCAGTGAACGGCGCGGCGCCTTTGCTGTTGGGTTTGTGCTGCGAAGTGACAGGGGGTCATCACCAGCAGCCTCATCGCCATCGTTTTCAGCTCTGATTTCGGGCATTCCGTCGGGGAGAATTGTTCGAGGGCGGGGAGCATGCTGGGGCGTCTCATCGCTCCGGTGTCGAACATGGCTCAAGGCCTTCAGCTGCTCTGCGGCCTCTTGCATCTCCGCCGAGTCCTCAACATCATCCTTAGCCTTGGGTCGAGATCCTGATGAGTTGGCGTAGGTCGCCGACGTGGGGCTTGCTTGCGATCTATAGTCCTTCCGTTCAACAGAGCTCGGCGGATCTCTCGTGGCCGAGGAGGGATAGGCGTGTTCATGCCCGTCGTCACGGCGAATACGTGCGGGCGTGCCGACCGCATGGTCCCTCGCTTCGAGAAGAATGCGACCATCCTCAACTTCCTTGGCAGATGGTTTGATACCAGAAGAGCCAACCAGTCTGTGGTAAAGGTGAATCATGTTGTGGGAACTAATGTACCCCAAGAAACAGCACACCTTATCATGCTGCACCACGTTCCAGATAGAGTGCGGCATGGAAATGAGGAGCATGGTGGGCGGGCCCAAAAACATGCCTTCAACTGCAATCTTGTCACCAAGAGGAGGTGTGTTGTGCAGCCACTGTGAGAAGAATGACATGTCTGGGCTTGCATCGCCAACAAAAGTGGTACAGACAAGAACACGGTGCTCCTCGAATCGAAGGTCGACGACAGACTCTGGGTCAATCAGTTGCTCTTCACGATCTCGGTTACCCTGGCCATCCGTGTCAAGGCCGTTCTGTGAGCCCGTGCGTGGCCTGGAGTTCATCGGCGCGAGGCTGAGACTTTGGCCCTTCCCAGGGGTAAGCGGGATGAAAACGGGATGTTGAGAAGACGGAGAATTAGCCGTGCTGCCATTGGCTATTCGTGGAGCTTGGCTTGATTGCTGTTGCTTCAATGATAACACTTCATCATGTAGCTTCTGTGCCGTGAAAGGACGGCCGGTATTAAGCTTGTTCAGAACCTCGACTAGGTTGGATGTGAAGGAACGCTCCGAGCCGTCAGAGGGACTACGATCTGAGGTGCATGCTGCAATGGCTTGTTTCACGCCGTGGCTGCCAGCCATGCGAGGGTCTGGGACAGAGCAGGTATCAAGCAGCAAGAGGATATCCGACTGGGCATCCTCAAATAAGCAGCGGACGCCATCCCACTTGAGCTTCGCGGCATCTTCCCGAGCATTGCTATCGAGAGGCTGTCAGAGGCAGGAGGCAGAGCACATCTGAGAGAATTGCCAACTCACCAAGCCCAGTAGAGCTGGCCATCGGAGCCCACGTAGCCGTGGCCAGCATAGTAGATGATGAGAAGATGGTTGGCTCGGGCGTGCTCGAGGAAGCTCGCCATCTGAACCCCGAGCTTAATGCTGGGATTGGGCACTGTGGGAATATGCCATCGCTCAGTGCGAAACTTGTACTGCTTCTGAAAGACCTGCTCAAGGGCGGCCAAGTCCTCGTCAACTGTCTCATCTTCTTCCCACCTTAGCAACAAGACGGAGACGTCGGTGTAAGGGTGACGCTCGGTCTGCCTCTGAATAAGCATGGCCGCATCTTGGAGATGGCGGGCGAAGGATTCAAAGTCATGGCGCTCCGAGAGAGGGGCAGGAGCAGGGGCCTCCTGGACTGGATAGTGTTGTTGAGGCTGATATCCAGGTCCTATTAGCAAGAAGTAGATGCATAGAGCTAGGAGGATCAAGAGCTGACCGATTCGTGGGGGTACTGGGAAGGCTGAGGCTTGCTGGGAGGCGTGGCATTGACCTTGGGGGCCAGCTTTCGCTTTTTACTCGAGGGTTCCATCGACAGAGAGGGTAAGGCTGCGAATTGAATCGAGGTGGAGGCTATCGTCAGCAGGTGAGGTTGTCGGTGATCATTGATCCAAGGTCAAAGTCAGGAGCTGGGATCGAGTCGAAGGCAGGCCCAGCAACACGGAGATTGTGGGGGTTGAAAAAGTTCGTCTCCTATCAAGTCGGTTGGTGAGAATGGAGGAAGCGGTGTAATTAAGAGGCGTCGACGAAGCGAAAACAGAAGTCGATGCTACTTTACGACGCGGAGAATCGAATCGGACGATACGGTACGTAAGAAGGGCAAGGGGACAGCAAGACAGAAGGAGAACACCGGGAGGGAGATCAATGGAGGAGAAACATAAAAGGAGCTGGGCTAGGCCACAGAGAAGCAGAAAGTTGACGTCTCGAGGGACAAACTGAGGGGAGAGAAGAAGAGGAGGAAGAAGAGGGAATAAGGCTGGCGCAGGCTGGAATTGGGGGGCCCAAGGCTCGGCGAGGCTGTCGCGGCCTAGGCCAAGTATGTAGACGTGTGGGGTATTTGGTGGTCTACCATTGGCGGATAGCCGAGGGGAAAATGGGCCGGGGCTTTCCCTCTCAAGGTGGGGACAAAACGAACAGGAAGGGGAGAAGAGCAATCGGACCAGAGCCAACAGAGAAGGAGCGTGAGCGGAGCAGCGAAAACAGACGCACAGTCGGAAAGAGGGGCGGCCTCCGCCTTCTCGTCAGCCTCTCTTTGGACCTTGTCACCTGTTGTGAGCAGAGCTGAGCTGTTCGCCTCGCACAAAAGGACCACCACAAAACCACAAGCAGCGCACAAAGTAAGGCCTCGATCAAGACTCACTTTTTCTTATGTCTCTTGTCTCTTGCCTCTCAGCTTGTTCTGCCCGCCTCCAGTCTTAGCTAGGGGTCGAATTGACGGCTGGAACCAGAGATGGGATCCGGGACTGCTTCACGGAGAGCTTGATCAAAAGGCAGACAGAGGAGGAAGAAGAAGAGACGGCAACATGCCAGACAGCCCAGGTCGACATTATTTCTGTACGGCTGCACAACTCATCCAAAGCTCGCACAGCTCACTCTCACACAAGAGTCAACACAGCCGGCTGATTACGGCTCTTCAGCCAATCCGAGCCTCAACCTGCCCTTTTTCCCCTCCATCCTCACCATCACACGCACCGGCAGACTCGCAGAGACGCTACGAGGAACCCAGACCCAGCATTGCCACGATCCGGGGGCAGCCCTGTGTGGGCCGCGTCTTGGGCCCGGAGGGTTTTCTGTGGTTTTGGCTCTGGCTGGTCGGTTTTCAAAGTTTCAGCAGCGCCCGCCACTCAATCGTCTTCCCAACAGTCACAGCTTGTCGTCTCGTTTCTCCATCTTGGCGATTGTTCTTGGTCAGACTCGAGGGATGGCATAAGATATCGAAGCCAAGGGCGATGTCGCAGTGAGCTCTCGAAGTGGAGTGATGGCGCACCCCCTCCTCAACCCCGGCAGGCCTCTTGACGGCGGGCGACAACTTGTCAAGACGGCTGTGGACAAGTGCAGACGGGAGACGCTTAGTGGACGGCGTGGAGGAGGCCAGAACGCGAAACGGCCGGGTCGGCGACGAATTGGACGAGGCGGCACAAGAGGGCCGGTCGGCAACCTTGCCCTAGACACGCACTACGGTAACACTGACTGCAGATGCACAACTTGTGTTGCCAGTCGTGAGAGGCCATGGGCAAGGTGCATATCATGCTCTCTGCCAGAGGCAATTCGGTGAGAGGCCCAGCCTGTCTGAAACCACCATGACCCAGACCTCTGGTCATGAGGCCAGGTACGGCTGCAGAAGTTGTCGCATAACATGGCTGGCATCCTGCTGGACAAAGAGGTGCACCAGCATCTGTGAGATTCAGCCAAAAGGCTCGGCGTGGGCAGGGCTGACACGTTGTAGCGAGGAGCAGCTACGAGGTAAACACAAGGTATCCGTACGGCACGATACCTGGGCTGGCATTGTCTAAGAGATGCATAGAGTCAACCGATGGCATCAACTTGGGTGCAAGCAGGTGGAGACTTCGTATTGCTCTTGTCTGCCCAGGGAGGATAAAAGCTGACGAGTTCGCCGTGACTTCCGCGGCATGATACCCAACTTGCTCTTGAGAAATCTGACCATGGGAAATGCCGAAGGAATGCTGACGAGTTTCCTATCCATCCGCAGTGTCAGCCCGTGAGGCATGGTGAGCGGCGGATAAGGCAACTGACTGTGCCTTGAGCCGCGCCGCGCCAGCCTGACGTTGGTGAGCAAAATAAACACACAACCCGATAGCGAACTGAACCCTTGCTTGCCGTGTTCCACCAAGACACGTCTTGGTTCCAAGGCCAGAACACGCAGCTCTTTGTTGAGTTGACTCGGTTGTGAGGCAGCCTTTGCTCAACAACGACTATCCCGGCACCTTCAACTCTGTGGCTCCGTCTACAACTCCCAGGTTGTCTGATGGAGGCAAACGAAGATCTCGTGGACACTTTTGCGTAGCACAGACGGGCTCCCTCATAGACACCAAGGATTCAGGATTCAACCGCCTCTCCTGGCCCTTGATAAATGTCGCGTCCATCCATCGAGACCCAAAAATGACGAGACAAGGCTCGGGTCGCGGCAGTGTGGCGAAGCACCGCCACAAACAAACCCGCCGTTCCGTCCCCGTCCACACGCGGACATCCAATCAGGAGCTCCAAGACATCTCGTAGCACTCGGTACTGACAAAGTATCCCTACCCTCGGCCTTTCTATTTCCACGCAACAAATCCCATCCAGTCTTGGGGGAAATCCCAGCAATGGAAGATGCATCTCCCGACGGAGCTGTCCCCTCCCGTCGTTTCCCCCTTGTCGATCACGGATGCGATCGATCTTTGTCTGCGAACCACGGCGTAGAGACTCTTTAGCGAGAGGCACGAGGAAAAAAGGCCAAGTCTTTTGAGGCCCAACCGGGCGGACTGCAATCATGTCAAGGGCCTTGATACGGAGAGACGAACGAGAGCCAAGACCGACGAGCCTACACAGCCACTCTCCTCCCGTCTCGTGTTCTCCACAAACCACATGAGATTTTGGCTGCAAGATATCTCGGCATGCCAGTTTGGTTCGCTGCCCACATTCACGGCAGTTTCAGACAAAGATGCAGCCCGCACTCAATATCAAACTGAATTCTAGAGGCTTCTCTTCTTAGACCACCATCGCCAATCGGTCTCATTAATCGTGTGGCAAGCGAAACAACGGGCGCTACTGTCAAAGAGCTGTCACCGAGAGAGGTCCAAGAGCTTGAGCTTCTATACCGGTTCTGTACCTTCGCTGTAACTCAGAGAGCTACAGGGGTCGAGGGGCGCTAACCGTCCCATGGTTCCCAACGAGCTACCCCACTGAAAATAGAGTCTCCGGGTTGTCCGCTCACTGTTGCGTCACAGCTCCCAGGATCCCTCCATCGAGCTGATCCAAAAATGGGCGGGAGCGGGGCTCACTGCGTTACGAAGTGCTCTGTCACTGACGGGAAGGATCCATGGAAGCCTGCCTGCCCACCTTAAGCCCAACCAAAGAACGACTGCAGCTCCAACCAAACTCGACTTCTCCAACAAACACCCAAGACTCATATCTCAGCGCACGAGACGCGATCAGGCCCATTGTCTCTCAGCGCACCGCTCACCTGATTTCGACTGTCTTTCACGTTCACAGCGATCACTAAAGCCTTACTACGCCATTAGCGCGACGTCGTCATCTTTGACAGTCATATCAAGAATCTGCCCCTCTAGAGATTCTGGTTTACCGGGCGCAAAAGCGCATACCAACCACCTTTCCGCACCCATGGATTCTTATGGGGTCAGGAGGAAAGACACAACCAAGGGGCCTCCCCTTCGAGTTCTATCGCTCGGTAAGCGCCTCATCTACAGCCTTGGAGGGCCCTTTGCTAACACGCGCAGATGGAGGAGGCGTCCGCGGCTACTCGATCTTCATCATCGTCCAGGAGCTGATGCACCGAACCTTTGTCGAAATGGAGGGTCGCGCTCCCAGGCGACACGAAATTCCCAAGCCATGCGACCACTTCGACCTCATCGTCGGTACAGGCACCGGCGGTCTCATCGCGCTCATGCTCGGCCGATTGCGCCTCGACTTGGAAACATGCAAGGAGCTCTATGTGCGTCTCACCCGCATGGTCTTTGAGACGGACAAGACGATTGCCGGAATTCCCTATCGATCGACACTCTTCAAGGCCAGCAAGCTCGAGGAGGCTATCAAGGCAGCCGTCCAGGAACATACCGTCAAGGAGAGGGAAGGCAACGACGGAACCGAGCCTGACCTCATCAGCCCCCTAAGCGCCGCCAGCTATTCAAGCGCGGGCGCTCCCCGCCGAAATCAGAGCAATGCCAGCACTGTCAGCTTCAGTGCTCGAAGCCCCGCCGCTCAGATGGCTCATCGACCAGCCTTCAACTCGAGATATGGCGATCCCAACGCGCGGCTATACGACCACAGAGAAAACCGCACCAAGACGTGAGTTTCCTCCAAGATTATTGACTACATCAGGAAAGCAATCGCTAATATTTAAACAGTGCTGTGACGGCAGTGTACAAGGGTTCCCCGCGAGGCTCGCCAGCCGCTATGCTACGATCCTACGACTCCCGAAAAGAACCGGCCCCCGAATACGATTGCAAGATCTGGCAGGCTGGCCGAGCTACCTGCTCTATCGGTCTCGCGTTCAAGCCCATTACGATCGGCCAGTCAGTCTTCCACGACGACGGTGCGGGCACGTTTAACCCTAGTCCCGAGGCGCTTGACGAGGCTGTGGTCAACGAATGGCCTGGGCGAGAAGTTGGCGTCTTTGTCAGCGTTGGTACTGGACGCAGACCTAGAGGCAGTGACGCGAACTCCCAGATATGGTATGAGGGGTTCCTGGGCGATTATGCTGATGCACGAAGAAAGTTGATCGCAAAGATCGAGAACTGTGAGAAGATCCACGAGTACATGATGCGAGAGCACTTGGGGAAGCGCAATGTCAGCATCGACGCCTACTACCGCCTCAACGTGGAAGTCGGAGTAGGCGAGTTCGGCATGAACGAGTGGACCCGGCTGGGTGAGATTAGCACAGGGACACGACGATATCTGTCGAGGGAGGCGGAGCAGAAGATGATTCAAGGCATCTCGTCAAAGCTCGCCAAGATCCACAGAGCCAAGCTGCGTCACGAGCGAGCGCCCCAGGGAATCCCAGAGCTGGTCAAGTCAACCTCAAGCACGTGGGAAACACCACTGGCATTTGAACTCCCCGGAGATATTCCAACCACAGTTCCTCTCCCTCACAGCCCGGCGAGCCGATCATCGTTCGAATCCGGGTCAGATAGCCTGCAAATCCGCAGCAACCACGCAAGCTCCCCTCGAACCTCCAACGAGCGCATTCGCCCGGGGACATCTAACTCGCACAACTCTCCCCCTCTTGGCCCTCGCCTGCCCGGAAACCCGAGTGCCAGTGCACCCAACCTCCGACCTGAGGATCGTCTTAATGTTTCGTCGCCGCCGCCGCCACAGTATCGAGATACATCGGGGCAGGACCTAATCGCCATCATGAGCCCTGACGAGCATCCTCGGTCGCCACCAACGAACCACGCGATGCCAACGAGGATTGAGCCTCCGCCGCTGCCACCAAAGACACCGCTTCCGGAGAGCCAACAGCAGCACGGCGGCAGACGTCCTCCAGTAGTTTCCCCTCCTTACCCGGTCGATGATGACGAGCCACCACCTGTGAACATGGCTCGCAAGCCCGACTACAGGGGAAGATGAAGGTGCTGAATGATGATATCTATGTTTTTCAATACGTCTTGGATCACGAATAAAACCGGAGAGATGGGGCTTTCGAGCAAACTCCTCGACATGCTTGGGTCCGGTCGACATAGGATTTAGAGCCCCGACAGGAATGGCGTCGAGGTCGGGGACACGACATGATGTTTGTTTTTCTGCTTCTGCACAACTAGATACCACCTGGGTTTCTTTGCCGCGAATTTGAAAGTACATGATTGAACGAGATGGAGGAATGACTCGGGGTTCCTTTGTATACCACTTGGTTACCTACATGAATATGACAATGAACAGTGTGCGCTTTCTCATGATAGAACTATTGCGAGACTGGAATAGTATTATGTGAATCCATGGGTAGATCTGTAACATGCTATGAATAGTCTTTCTTTATCCTCCGCTTTCATCTATACGACTTGTAAGCGAGTCCAAGATCTTGATCAGCATCTACGTAGCGATTCGTCATGAGCCGAGCGTCCCGCAAGTCGTACGCCAGCATGAGATCCGTGGAGCAGGCGCCTACTGCGAGCCAGGACCAGGGTGCTGGGTTTCAGATAGCCAAGGGCTCAGTCATCCCATAAGTTGGCATAAACCTGCAACCCGTACCCCGCCCCACTTGGCCCCGTGATGACCTCAGTACATGAGGGGTACCTTTAGTTTTCTGCATGAATGATTTACTAGTAAAACACCATAGAAATCATTTTCAATTCAACAATGAGGACCAGATCAATGACCAAAGAAGCATAGGCAGCTAATGCCTATGATGACAAGAGCTTTATCAAGGAAACGCACA